>CM073730.1:126582183-126868854 GCA_037113605.1 Calophaca sinica | reverse complement strand
AAGGAACTAGGGAATACATGTATCCGCTAGTCTCAAGTTTTCCAGGGACTTGACGTGAAGAATGCTCCAAAGGGTGCGTGACTTTGCGGACGCTTCAAGACGCGTCGTGGTTACCACCGCATTTGTGAGGTTTGTTCTCCATCGACCGACATTCCAGGAACAGGACCGATTTCCAGTTAAGCGCTGTACAGACGTCTCCCGCCACGATGAAAGATTTAAGTCCCCATCGAACACTCGGAGTCGGGCTAACCATACGACCGAGCGTGGTCACCGTGGGGAGCCCGCGCAGCTGTCGTTGCTTACATGATGGACGATCAAGGATCGTGCGCGGATTACCGCGAAGCTCAACAAGGTTACCGTGAAGAACCGCTATCCGCTTAACACGTATCGACGACTGATGGACTTGAACTTCGGGAGCGCGATCTTTTCCAAGATAGACTCAGCCCAAGCTACCACCGCATTCACGCGTGAAGGAGGAAGATGTCGCCAAAACAAATTTCTCAGACTCAGATACTGGCCACTACTGTGACCGTGATGCCGCTTGAGGACCAATTTAACGCGCCAAACCGTGTTTATGGATCATATGAACAGGATTTTCCATTCGCTCTGGATCAGCTTTGTTGTAGTGTTCATCGACTATTATTATTGATCTACTCAAGGAACCGAGATATAGCACGCAGAACAATTATGCGTCGCAGGTAATCGCAGATATTACTTAGATAAGCAACCATATGCCAACCTGGTCAAGTGTGAATTTTGGCTCAAGAGGTGAATTTTCAGGTCACGTGATTTCCAAAGAAGGATAGTCAGGATCCAACCAAGATCGAGGCGGTGCAGCATGCGGAACAATCAAGACGCATCGAGATCGTGGAGTTTTGCTCGGCTTAGCAGATATTAATGAAGATTCATTGAAGGTTTCTCGAAGATCGTCAGCGCCTCTTACACGCGACCGACGCAGAAGGATCAACCTTTGCCTGGACCGAGGAGTGCGAAGCCGCTTTTCAAAGACCTGGCGGGAGCTTTTGACGATACTACTGCGGCCGATTTTGCCTCAACCCGAAGAGCCTTTCGAGGTGTACGTGACGCGTCACACCAGTGATCGGGGACGCCAGCCGACGCAACATCTAAGGCGGTCGCCGCACGCCCAAGACACCTTAAGATTCACGAGAGGAACTACCCTACTCACGACTCTGAGTCAGCAGCGCTGAGTTTTTGCGTCAAATAAGATATGGAGACACTACCTTTACGGGAGCACTCTTACATCGCTTTCACCGATCACAAGAGCTTCAAGTACTGCTTCGTCAATTTAAAGAGCTCAACATGCGTCCGTAGATGGATGCAATTTCTCATGGACTACGACTTTGACGTTGGGAATACCATCCCTGTAAGGCTAACGGGTAGCAGATGCGCTTGAGCAGTAGAAGAGCGCGAATCCCTCAGATTGATGATCAAGGAGCTGGAGATGCCTCGAGAAGTTCCGAGACTTGGAAGCCGAAAGTGTCGGTTTCACCGGGAAGCTCTAGATTTGGCATGCTTACCATTTCTAATGCATTGTTGGACGAGATCTCGAGACCAGCAAGTTCATGACGAAGGCTTCTCGCAAGAGAAGATTCGGCTTGATAGCCGGGCAAGGAAAGGCGGTATGACCACTTCACGTCTGAGCTGACGACATCTTCGAGGTGCAATGCGCGAGTACGTGGTACCTAACGTATCCTAGCCGAGGAAGTTGATTCTCGACGGCAAAGCGCATAAGCAGCAACTTTAGTATTCATCCAGGGAGTTGGCCGAAGATGTATCAAGACTCTGAAGTTAAGCATTTTTTGGTGGTCCTGGAATGAAGCATGCAAAGCGGTCGAGCACGTGTAGCTTCGCGGTTTAACGTGGTCGTAAAGCCGGCGATGAGCACCAACGACTACGTGAATGCTACAATCAGCTGACGCACAAAGCCGCTTTGGAAACGGGATAGTATTTCCATGGATTTTGCATGTAGGTTCGCTGCCAAGACGCAGAAGAAGAATGATTCGATTTGGGTGATCGCCAATCGGGACCGACCAACCGCTTCATTTCTTACCAAATGGTGGTCGACATACAACGTGGAAAAGCCGACCGAGATCTAGCATCGCGAGATAGTACGACTTTCATGGAATACCCTCTTCGCATCGTGCTTTTGACCGTAGATCCGGTTCACGCTCTCCCATTTTTGGAGGGAATTGCAAGTGAGTTTATACGTGGGAACCGAAAGCTCAAAGCTTAGCTCTCGCATTATCATCCATACGTAGATCGACGGCCGACCCAGAGTATATCGCATCCAATCACTCAAGATTTGTATGCGAGCTTGCACGTTAGGATCACCGAGGAAGTCGGGACGATCGCCTTTACCATCGGTGGAGTTCACCTGCTACAACAGCTTTCCATGCGTAGTATTGGAATGGCACCTTTTTGAAGCATAATCAGATGGATTTTAAAATGTCGATCGCTGCTCGCTGGGTACCTGTGATCTGGCCGAGCTGGTAACCGTCAGAGGGGATCCAGATATGATCCAAACAGACTCATCGAGAAGATCCGCTTCGATCGTGAGATCTGGATGCGTAACATCTCAAAGTCGCCGTAAGAGTTATGCGCACTCAATTCGGTACGCCGACTCACCTCGAAAGCTCGAGGAAAGCCGAGAACATGTATTTCTTGAAGAGTCACCCCCACTCATCGGAGTCGGGTCGAGCGATCAAATCCAAGAAACTTACTCCCTAAATTTACCGGACCTTACCAGCATTCTTCGCCGTCAGATCGGTCCAAAGGGGCATATCGTGATTGCCTTGCCACCATTCTTGCTTCGAACATCCACGACGCCTTCCACGCCTCAAGCAATCATGCGGAAGTATGTTTCTCGACCTCCTCTCATGTCATCGAATCCTGATGTGATCTCAACTCAAGCGATCTAGGCCTATCTTTCAAGCATTATCAAAGAAGGATCGCTGATCTAAAGCCAAACAAGCCATGAACAAAGAGATTCAACTTCACAAAGTTGTGCGGATCGTAAGATTTGAGACGCGACTGGGAGCTTGGGAGTGAGAAGATGTAAGACTCAAGCACTCGAACTTTTCCGGGAGGTAAAGATCTTATTTGCAATTTCGAGGACTCTAAATTTTTTTAGATGGGAGCAGATTGTAACACCTGAGGACGAGATCGACATCGTGATTAGGGACGACGATCGAGACTCCCGACCAAGACCTTGGGTGTCGAGATCCCGTACAAGCAAGATCGCTTCGCCGTTTAGGTCATTTGGCCGAAATGAGGAGCATCAAGGCACTAGCCGCCGAAATGAGGAGGTCGGTGTCGAGTCCGGTCAAAACAGCCGAGGAGGTCGCATTGTCGAATCTGAGGAGGCCGCTCACGAACTCGTGTTAGGAACCTTGTGGCGCTTGCGACGCAGCACTTTGTCGACATCGCGGTTTCGAGATGATAACTCGCATTCTTACGAACGCTATTCGCTTATTATTATATTGCTTGTAATTATTACATTGTTCGGGTCGCTGCTCGCCGCGTTCTAGACCGCTGACCGACGTAGAGTAGGTAATTATGAGAGAGGAACGATTAGACGGTAGTTGATTGATGGGATTGGCATCTTATAGCCGAAGTTACGAATATACCCCTTCTCTCACCACCGTGATACCACGCATCGCTTTTTCCTCAAACACTCATTCTTTCTCTTCTTCTTCTTCCTTCCTTCGCCTCCGAAGTTTCGCTTTGTTTTCTCCAAAAACTTCCATCAAGAAACCTTGAGTTCCATCGAGCTTCGTGAGATAAGCTTTCTTCATCAACCTTGTTCCTCATTATCTTCTCGACATATCTCACCGCCGACCACCATCCGAGGTAATGAAGAATGATCTTTCTTTTCCTCTGTATACCGCTTAGCGCTTACTTTTCCTTCCATTTTTAGCTAGTTTTTATGCTTCCAAATCATGTCAAATCGATGGGTTTTCTTCTTCACGATATTACCTATCTTTCTAACCGATTAATTGGGCTTGTAAAACAAATTTTCTTCCTCTCGCTTTTTCTGCACGGCAGCGCTCGTAAACCCTTCATTTTCGGGTTGTTTCGATTTCTTATTTTAGTTGTCGATCGCTGCTTCGTTGTTGTTGTTGTTGCCGATCTATCTGCTGAAGCATCGATAACCTTTTTCATGAATCTCTTTGATCGAAAACCCTAACTTTGTGTTAGAGGAAAATATATTTCAGTTCTTGAGTTTTTATATTTTCTGGTCAGGTTAAGTTTGGGAAGAGAGCTAAGTGTATTAGAACCCATAGATCGAATCGAGTTGTGTTTGTTTTAGGAAGTCCGATTCCCGAGATCGCAGTGATTTCCAAATCGAGGTGTACGGAAAGTTAATCCAAGGACGTGGAAGCAAATAATCCAGATCGAGAACTCACGACGTGTCGAGGTCGATCGAGAAGCGACGTGTCGAGGTCGATCGAGGACATTACGCGGTCAAGTCGCTGTCGAAGCTCGCTGAAGACAGCCGTCGAGATCGAAAGTAAGAGAAGTCATGTCGAGCTCATTTGAAGACACCGTGTCGAGGTCGCTTGTCGTAGCAAAGATTAACTTGGAGTTCTAGTGGCGCTTCACATTAATACTTTCATAGTATGCCAGCGTGCGGTGCTTCACATTAATACTTTCATAGTATGCTAGCGTAGCGGCACTTCATATTCTACGGTTTATGTTATTGTGGTATGTGTCGAGCTTAATATGTTGTGATATGATCGATTTTTGCATGTATTTAATACGTGATTGAATATATGTCGTGAATGGTGTAACGCATGTTGAATTGGCGCTTTCTTCATGTCGAGCTTGCTCTTTATTTGACATGCGTTGAATATCTTGTGTTTAACTCTTTGAATATCGTGATGCGCTTAATTGTTCATCGAGTGAGCGAAGCCAGGTGAGTCGATGACGCTTGAGCCGCGTGACCCTGATAACTAAGGGTGCTAGGTCCCCTTTTGTTTACTGGAGATTGACCAGACGCCGCCACGCTACGGGACCCGAGCCGACCGTCCTAGGGAGAGCGAGATCCCAAGGCTTCGCTGGACTTTCCGACATACCGCAGACGCCGCGGTGCATTCCGGAAAATTGTCGAGTCGAGAGAAAATGGATTTGGCGAAGTCAGGTCGAGTTGTGAGAGTGAGAGACGGTCGAGTCACGCCTATGAATGTTATACTTTACCGCTTGCTTATATCCTTTATGTCGAGCTTATCTTGAATTGCTGAGAAGTCGACCTTTCCCGTGGTGCCTTCAATCCATGACTGCTACCCAGGCGATGTCGAGGCGCAGTAGGAACTCGACAGCCAGACGATGCCGAGGAGGAGCTCGACGAGGACCCGAGTGACGCACTCTATCCTGGCCGTGGATTGATTATGTTTGTCGACGATTTCTTTGATGACTCAGATTTGTTTTTCTTTTCAGGTTCTGGAGGTCGTGACCAGCTCGGGCAGCTGTTGTTTTGTTGTTTCAGGCAGACTGTGGTCTTACTTTTGGAGCAGTCCCTGGCGGGAGTTCACTAAGTACCCTGGTGGTATGATCGCTTTTGAAGTCGTCATACCTAGGTGTATTTTCTTTATACATTTACTACTCAGATTTTGTATACATTATTATTTCGAGTGATATATATATGTATGTTATGCATGTATGTTTTATTAGAATTTAAGTCTTTGCGGTCTTAGTTGCACCATGTTTCAAAAGTCAGAATTACTCCGATGTGCACGAGTTGGTTTTATAAAAAATATAGACCGTATTTTTTAAAAGGCACAAGAGTTTCGCTTTAAAACACATCTCATACAGGTTTAGTTGAGCCAGGTGTCGAGCTCAGAACTCGAGCTCTCAGATATCGAGCCTCAGAATGGTCCTGAAACGGTCGTTACATGGTTGGTATCGAGCAGCTCGTTGCTCGACCGAGCCGTGCATAGGAGATTTGGACCGTCATCGTGGTCGGTTATGTGTGTTGGGTACCTAGTTGTAATATGTTGATTGTCGCTTGATTAAGTGAAGCACTTATTGCTTGAGAAATTGTTTGAATCGCTTCTTGATCAAGCAAAGGTGTTTTAACACATCCTCGCTGTGAGATTCTCGACAGTGGTTTTGAACTTTGGAATCTAATGCCACTCGTGAGGAATACGATACCGCAACCGAGAACGCCGACATGGAACGAGCAATTCAAGCTTATGACCGAGATGGCGGCAGCCATGGCTCAACAATCACCGCCAGAACTCAACAAAGTTAACGCGATGGCTCAACAGACGGCAGCCGCTAACTCAAAGCCAGAACTCGCAAAGAACAAAGAACGAGCGTAACGAAATGCCGGGTTAGAGGATTGGCCGACTTTAGGAAGCATGATCCACCGGTTCTACTGAGCCAACCAGATAAAGTCGATCTTTCGATGCAAGAGATCGAGAAGATCTTCGAGGCACTTCATCGCCTCTGACAACGGAAGGTCGACTATGCCACCTACCTACCGCTAGAGACGCAGAGTATCGTGGAGAGGAGTTGAAGCAAACATTTATAGCTTAACGTCAGCGAGATGACTCCGGGAGCTTTTTCGTGAAAGGTTCTGGACAAGTACTTCCCGTGACATCGCACGAGCCGAGAAGGAGCAAGAATTTCTTCAATCGCAAAGAAGGCAACTCGACAAAGGTCCGAGTATGCGCCAAGTTCGAAGTCGCTGGCGAGGTATTTCAGTCCATTCCGTGATCGAAGCCGACTGCAGATGGTTGAGTGAGAGATTCCAACTGGGATTGAGATTCGACATTCGTAAGTCGCTGGTGTCGCTGAGGATCCAAACCTCCAAGAGTCGATCGATCGATGTGTCGAGGTAGAAGGAGCGAGGAGCCACAAGAAGAAGACTGCTGAGGCGACCGCTGAGACCCCAGAGTGCGGGGCAGATTTACACGTAAAGGGAAAACAACCACGTAAGAAGCCTTACGACCGACCTCAGGGGAACGACAACAGGACAAGATCGTCCGATGACCCAGTGGAGCGAGGAGCGGAGGTCGACCGTGTCGAGGTGACTTGCTATCGATGTGGAAAGCCGGACATTACGCGAGTAATCAGACTCGTAAGGAGGAGGTGTGTTTCAACCGCAAGAAGCCAGGGCATTTTACCAAGGATTGTCCTACACCTAAAGCCGAACCGACTATGCCATGGGCAAAGAGCCAAAGTGGAAGCTGGCTGGTAGCTAAAGGCGTAGTTTTCGCATGAGTGGCGAGGAAGCCATCGAGTCAAGATCTTATCCAAGGTGAATGTGAGATCGAGGGTAAATCCTTATCCGCTTTTTGATTCGTGCAACACATTCCTTTATTTCTTCTCGACAGGTGAACCATTTGAACTGATCAGGATCGCTTTACCGCTTAAATTAGTAGTTACAACCCCAAATGCTAAAACCTTAGTCACAAACACCGCATGTCTTAATTGTGTAGTGGTTATTCAGTAGAAAGTTCAGGGTCAATTTGGTTTGTTTGCCTCTTAAGCGGCTTAGATGTCATCCTCGGATGGATCAAGTTGTCACACCACCATGTCCTGGATCGTGCCCGTGAAACCGTAATTTTTCCGCACTCGAGTCTCCAATTATCTTTCTCCGAACGTATTGAGTTTCTTTTGAAAGAAGGAACTAGGGAATACATGTATCCGCTAGTTCAAGTTTTCCAAACAGATCGACGTGAAGAATGTTCCATGGTGTGTGACTTTGAGACGCTTCCCGAAGACGCGCCAGGGTTACCACCAAGACAGAGGTCGAAGTTCTCCATCGACCGATTCCAGTGAATGTGACCGATTTCCAAAGCGCCATACAGATGTCTCCCGCCGAGATGAAAGAGTCAAGTCCCAGATCGAACACTTGGAGTCGAAGCAATTCATACGACCGAGCCGTGTCACCGTGGGGAGCTCCAAAGCTGTTGCTGTTAAGAAGAAGGATGGACGATCAAGATCAGGCGAGATTACCGCGAGCTCAACAAGGTTACCGTGGAAGAACCGTTATCCGTTACCACGATTGACGACTCGATGGATCAACTTCGTGGAGCGCGATCTTTCCAAGATAGACTTCAAGCTCCGCTACCATCAGATTCACGTGAAGGAGGAAGATGTCGCCAAAACAAATTTTCAGACTAGATACTGGCCACTACGAGTACTTGGTGATGCCGCTTGAGGACGCACGCGCCAAATTGTGTTTATGGACTACATGAACAGATTTTCCATTCGCTCTTGGATCGCTTTGTCAGAGTGTTCATCGACGACATATCGATCTACTCGAGGAACCGAGAAGAGCACGCAGAACACTTATGTCGAGTAATCGCAGATATTACGAGATAAGCAACTCTATGCCAACCCGTCAAGTGTGAATTTTGGCTCAAGAGGTGAATTTTCTAGGTCACGTGATTTCCAAAGAAGCGGATACCGTGGATCCAACTAAGATCGAGGCTGTTAGCGGGGAACAACAAGACTAAGCATCGAGATCGAGTTTTGCTCGCTTAGCAGATATTACCGAAGATTCATCAAGGTTTCTCAAGATTGTCGCGCTCTTACACGATCGACGCAGGAAGGATCAACCTTTGCCTGGACCGAGGAGCGCGGCCGCCAAAGATCGAGCGAGCTTTTGACGACAAATACCAGGCCGATTTTGCCTCAACCCAAAGAGCCTTTCGAGGTGTATCGTGATGCGCCACACCAGGGATCGGGATGCGGCCGATGCAACATCTAAGGTGGTCGCAGATGCTTCAAGACGCCTTAAGATTCACGCAGAACTACCCTACTCACGACTGAGCCGGGCAAAGCAGAGTTTTTGGCACCAAGATATGGAGACACTACCTTTACGGGAGCACTTCATCGCTTTCAACGATCACAAGAGCTTGAAGCACCGTCGACCGTAAAGAGCTCAACATGCGCCAGCCAGAGATGGACGTAATTTCAAGGACTACGACTTTACGCTGGGAATACCATCCCTGTAGCGCTAACGTGGTAGCAGATGCGCTGAGTAGAAGAGCGCTTTAACCCTGTGATTGATGATCAAGGAGTCGAGATGCTCGAGAAGTTCCGAGACTTGAAGTCGAGTGTCGGGTTTCACCGGGAAGCCGAGATTTGGTATGCTTACCATTTCTAACGATTGTTGGACGAGATCCGAGACCAAAGAAGTTCATGACGAGCTTCGCAAAGAGAAGATTCTGGCTTGATAGCGCAAGGAAAGGCGACAGACTTTCACGCCTGAGCTGACGACATCTCGAGGTGCAATGGCCGAGTATGCGGTACCTAACGATCCGAGCCGAGGAAGTTGATTCTCGACGGTTTAAGCCGCATAAGAGCAACTTTAGTATTCATCCAGGAGTTACGAAGATGTATCAAGACTCAAGAAGCATTTTTGGTGGTCCTGAATGAAGAAGCAAGGGCCGAGCACGAGCTTCGCGGTTTAACGTGGTCGTAAAGCCGGCGTGGAGCACCAACGACCCGCGGAATGCTACAATCGCTGACGCATCAAAGATGGAAACGGGATAGTATTTCCATGGATTTCGCTGTAGGTTTGCCGAAGACGCAGTAAGAAGAATGATTCGATTTGGGTGATCGCCGAATCGATCGACCAAATCCGCCATTTCTACCAAAGGAGGTCGACATACAACGTGGAAAAGTCGACCGAGATCTACATCGCGAGATAGTACGACTTCATGGAATACCCTCTTCGATCGTGGTCTGACCGAGATCCGGTTCACGCCTCATTTTTGGAGGGAATTGCAAGGAGCGATGGGAACCGAAGCTCGTGCTTAGCTCAAGATATCATCCACGCATCGACGGTCGACCGAGAGAACGATCCAATCACTTGAAGATTTGTTGCGAGCTCAGACGCTAGATCACCGAGGAAGTTGGGACGACGCCTTACCATCGTGGAGTTCACCTACAATAACAGCTTCCATGCGAGTATCGAATGGCACCTTTGAAGCAATCAGATGGATCTAAATGTCGACGCCTTTGTTGGTACCAGGATCGGCGAGCGAACCGTCAGAGGGACCAGATATGATCCAGCAGACCACCGAGAAGATCCGCTTGATCAGAGATCGGATGCGAACATCTCAAAGTCGATGTAAGAGTTATGCGCATCAACGACGCCGACCACTGAAGTTCGAGGAAGGAGAACATGTATTTCTTAGAGTCACCCCACCATCGAGTCGGTCGAGCGATCAAATCCAAGAAACTTACCCCTAAATTTATTGACCTTACCGCATTCTTCGTCAGACGTCCAAAGGGCATATCGATTGCCTTTGCCACCATTCTTGCCGAACATCCACGACGCCTTCCACGCCTCACAATCGCGGAAGTATGTTTCCGACCCTCTCATGTCATCGAACCTGATGTGATTCAACTCAAGGATCGACCTATCTTTCAAGCATTACCAAAGAAGGATCGCTGATCTGAAGCCAAACAGCTATGAATAAAGAGATTCAACTCACAAAGTCAGGTGGGATCAAGACGGGAGATGCGACTGGGAGCCGAGGAGAAGATGAAGACTCAAGACTCGAACTTTTCCGAGGTAAGAATCTTATTTGCAATTTCGAGGACTAAATTTTTTTAGAGGGAGAGATTGTAACACCCGAGGATCTAGATCGACATCAGACAGGGACGACGTGATCGAGACCTCGACCAAGACCTTGTGTCGAGATCCCGCGCCAAGATCGCTTCACGAGGTCATTCGAAGCCGAGGAGACCGCGCACTAGTCACGAAATGCAGGAGGTCGCGCGGTCGAAGTTGATGAAGTCGCAGATCGAAATGATGAGGTCGCATGTCGAATCGAGGAGGCCGCTGCTCACGAACTCGCAGCTGTAGCCTCAGCGCGCTGCACGAGCACCCTTGGTCGACATCGTGTCGAGATGATAACTCGTGATTCTTACGAACGTTATTCAAGCTTATTATTATATTGTTTGTAATTATTACATTGCTCGGCCTGCTTCGCCGCTGTCTAGACCGCTGACCGACAGCAGTGAGTAGGTAATTATGAGAGAGAACGATTAGACGGGTAGATTGATTGATGGGATTGGCATCTTATAGCTGGAGTTACGATTATACCCCTTCTCTCACCAAATGATACCACGACGGCTTTTTCCTCAAACACTCATTCTTTCTTTCTTCTTTCTTCTTCCTTCCTTCTCGCTTGAAGTTTCGCTTGTTTTTCTCCAAAACTTCCATCAAGAAACCTTGAGTTCCATCGAAGATTCAGCATAAGCTTTCTTCATCAACCTTGTTCCTCATCATCTTCTCGACATATCTCGCCGCCGACCATCACCATCGAGGTATGAAGAATGTGATTTTTCTTTTCCTCTCGTATATCAAGTAGCGCTACTTTCTTCCTTCCATTTTAGCTAGTTTATGCTTCCAAATCATGTCAAATTGATGGGTTTTCTTCTTCACGATATTACCTATCTTTCTAACCGATTAATCGGGCTTGTAAAACAAATTTTCTTCCTCTCGCTTTTCTCGCACCCAGCGCTCCGTAAAACCCTTCATTTTTGGTTTGTTTCGATTTCTTATTTTAGTTGTCGATCGCTGCTTCTGGTTGTTGTTGTTGTTGTCGATCTATCCGCTGAAGCATCGATAACCTTTTTCATGAACTTTGATCAAAACCCTAACTTTGTGTTAGAGGAAAATATATTTCAGTTCTTGAGTTTTTATATTTTCCGGTCAGGTTAAGTTTGGGAAGAGAGCTATGTATTAGAACCCATAGATCGAATCGAGTTGTGTTTGTTTTAGGAAGTCCGATTCCCGAGATCGTGGTGATTTCCAAATCGAGGTGTACGGAAAGCTAATCCAAGGACGTGGAAGCAATAATCCAGATCGAGAATCAGACGTGTCGAGGTCGACCGAGAAGCGACGTGTCGAGGTCGATCGAGGACATTACGTGTCGGGTCGCTGTCGAAGCTCGCTGAAGACAAATGTCGAGATCGAGTAAGAGAAGTCGCTGTCGAGCTCATTTGAAGACAAATTAGGTCGCAGGTCGTTGTCGAGCAAAGATTAACTTGAGTTCTGTGGCAACTACATTAATACTTTCATAGTAAGCGTAGCGGCGCTTCACATTAATACTTTCATAGTATGCTAGCGTAGCGGCACTTCATATTCTACGTGTTTATGTTATCGTACGGATTTCCGATTTGTGTCGAGCTTGAAATGTTGTGGATATGATTGAGTTTTTGCATGTATTTAATATGTGATTGAATATATGTCGTGAATGGTGTAATCGCATGTTGAATTATGCTTTCTTCATGTCGAGCTTGCTCTTTTATTTGACATGCGGTTGAATATCTTGTGTTTAACTCTTTGAATATCGATGCGCTTAATTGTTCATCGAGTGAGCGAGCTAGGTGAGTCGTGATGACGTTTTGAGCCGCGGACCTTGATAACTAAGGGTGCTAGGTCCCCTTTGTTTACTGGAGATCGATTCAGACGCCGCCACGCTTACGGGACCCGAAGCCGATCGGCCCTAGGGAGAGCGAGGATCCCAAGGCTTTGGCTGGACTTTCCGACATACCAGACGCTGCGGTGCATTCCGAAAAATTGTCGAGTCGAGAGAAAATGGATTTATGAAGTCAGGTCGAAGTTAGAGTGAGATGGTCGAGTCACGCTTGCGAATGTTATACTTCATTGCTTGCTTATATCCTTTATGTCGAGCTTATCTTGAATTGCTGAGAAGTCGACCTTTCCCGTGGGTGCCTTCAATCCATGACTAAGCTACCCAGGCGATGTCGAGGGCGCAGGGAACTCGACAAACAGATGATGCCGAGGAGGAGCTCGACGAGGACCCGAGTGACGACTTCTCTATCCGCCGTGGATTGATTATGTTTGTTCGACGATTTCTTTGGATGACTGTGACTTGTTTTTCTTTGTGTTCGGAGGTCGTGACCAGCTGGGCAAAGGTTGTTTTGTTGTTTCAGTGGTAGACTGGTGGTCTTATTTTTGGAGCAAATGCAGGGGAGTTCCGCTAAGTACCCTGGTATGATCGCTTTGAAGTCAGCTGCATCTTAGGTGTATTTTCTTTATACATTTACTACTCGTATTTTGTATACATTATTATTTCGAGTGATATATATATGTATGTTATGCATGTATGTTTTATTAGAATTTAAGTCTCAGGTCTTAGTTGCACCATGTTTCAAAAGTCAGAATTACTCGATGTGCACGAGTTGGTTTTATAAAAAAATATAGACCGTGATTTTTAAAAGGCACAAGAGTTTCGCTTAAAACACATCTCATACAGGTGCTTAGCTGAGTTTGAGCGTGTCGAGCTCCCAGAACTCGAGCTCTCAGATATCGAGCTCTCAGAGCGGTCCTAAACGGTCGTTACATGGTTGGTATCGAGCGCCGTTCGACCGAGCCGCGGCATAGGAGATTTGGACCGTCACCGTGCTCGGTTATGTGTGTTGGGTACCTAGTTGTAATATGTTGATTGCCGCTTGATTAAGCTGAAGCACTTATTGCTTGAGAAATTGTTTGAACTGCTTGATTGAAGCAAAGGTGTTTTAACACATCCTTGTCAGGAGATTCTCGACAGGTTTTGAACTTTGTGGAATCTAATGCCACCTCAGAGGAATACGACATACCGCAACCGAGAACGCCGACATGGAACGAGCAATTCAAGCTTACGACCGAGACGGCGGCAGCCATGGCTCAACAATCACCGGCCGCAACTCAACAGTTAACGCGATGGCTCAACAGACGGCAGCCGTTAACTCAAAGGTAACTCGGCAAGAACAAAGAACGAGCGTAACTTAAATGTCAAGCGAGAGGATCGCCGACTTTAGGAAGCATGATCCACCGGTTCTACTGGTGAGCCAAATCCAGATAAAGTCGATCTTCGGATGCAAGAGATCGAGAAGATCTTCGAGGCACTTCATCGTCTCTGACAACGTGGAAGGTCGACTATGCCACCTACTTACCGCTAGGAGACGCAGAGTATCGTGGAGAGGAGTGAAGCAAACATTTATAGCGAACGCCGCGAGATGACCCGGGAGCTTTTTCGTGAAAGGTTCTTGGACAAGTACTTCCCAGACATCGCAGACGAGCCGAGAAGGAGCAAGAATTTCTTCAATTGCAAAGAAGGCAACTCGACAGTTGTCCGAGCATGCGCCAAGTTCGAAGTCAAGTAGGTATTTCACCATTCCGCGGATCGAAGCCGACCGCAGATGGTCGAGTGAGAGATTCCAACGGGATCGAGATCTCGACATTCGTAAGTCGCTGGTGTCGCTGAGGATCCAAATCTCCAAGAGCCGATTGATCGATGTGTCGAGGTAGAAGGAGCGAGGAGCCACAAGAAGAAGATCATCAGAGGGACCGCGAGACCCCAGAAAGTGCGCGTAGATTTGCACGTAAAGCGGAAACAACCGCAGTAAGTTAAGCCTTACGACCGACCTCGTGGAACGACAACAGGACGATCGTCCGATGACCCAGTGGAGCGAGGAGCCGAGGTCGACTGTCGAGGTGACTTGCTATCGATGTGGAAAGCCGACATTACGCGAGTAATCAGATCGTAAGGAGGAGGTGTGTTTCAACCGCAAGAAGCCAGTGGCATTTTACCAAGGATTGTCCTACACCTAAAGTCGAACCGACTATGCTTCATGCAAAGAGCCAAAGCGGAAGCTGTCGTAGCTAAAGGCGTAGTTTTCGCATGAGTGGCAGGAAGAGATCGAGTCAAGATCTTATCCAAGGTGAATGTGAGATCGAGGGTAAATCCTTATCCGCTTTTTGATTCGTGCAACACATTCCTTTATTTCTTCCGATCAGGTGAACCATTTGAACTCGATCATGATCGCTTACCGCTTAAATTAGTAGTTACAACCCCAAATGCTAAAACCTTAGTCACAAACACCGCATGTCTTAATTGTGTAAAGGGTTATTCAGAGTAGAAAGTTTGTGGTCAATTTGGTTTGTTTGCCTCTTAAGCGGCTTAGATGTCATTCTCGGATGGATCGTTGTCACACCACCATGTCCTTGGACTGCGGCCGTGAAATCGTAATTTTTCTGCACTGAGTCTCCAATTATCTTTCTCGAACGATTGGAGTTTCTTTGAAAGTTAAGGAACTAGGAATACATGTATCCGCTAGTTCTAAGTTTTCCACAGATCGACGTGAAGAATGTTCCAAAGCTGGTGTGACTTTGAGGACGCTTTTCAAGACGCGCTGTGGTTACCACCAAGACGAGAGGTCGAAGTTCTCCATCGACCGATTCCAGGAACAGGACCGATTTCCAAAGCGCCATACAGATGTCTCCCGCCGAGATGAAAGAGTCAAGTCCCAGATCGAACACTTGGAGTCGGCAATTCATACGACCGAGCCGCGGTCACCGTGGGGAGCTCCAAAGGTTGTTGGGTTAAGAAGAAGGATGGACGATCAAGATCAGGCGTGAGATTACCGCGAGCTCAACAAGGTTACCGCGGAAGAACCGCTATCCGTTACCACGATCGACGACTGATGGATCAACTTCGTGGAGCGCGATCTTTCCAAGATAGACTTGAAGCCCGCCACCACCGATTCACGTGAAGGAGGAAGATGTCGCCAAAACAAATTTTCAGACTAGATACGGCCACTACTTGTACTGGGTGATGCCGCTTGAGTGACATTTAATGCGCCACCGTGGTTTATGGACTACATGAACAGGATTTTCCATTCGCTTCTGGATCAGCTTTGTTGTAGTGTTCATCGACGACATATCGATCTACCGAGGAACCGAGAAGAGCACGCAGAACACTTATGTCGGCAATCGCAGATATTACGAGATAAGCAACTATATGCCAACCTCGTCAAGTGTGAATTTTGGTCAAGAGGAATTTTCTAGGTCACGTGATTTCCAAAGCATGGATACCGTGGGATCCAACTAAGATCGAGGCGTGTTAGCGCTGGGAACACCAAGACTGCACGAGATCGAGTTTTGTCGCTTAGCAGGTGATATTACCAAGATTCATCAAGGTTTCTCAAGATTGTCGCGCTTCTTACACGATCGACGAGGAAGGATCAACCTTTGCCTGGACCGAGGAGTGCGGGCCGCCAAAGATCAAGGAGCTTTTGACGACAAATACCAGGCCGATTTTGCCTCAACCCAAGAGCCTTTCGAGGTGTATCAGGATGCGCCACACCAGTGGATCGGGATGCGCGCCGATGCAACATCTAAGGTGGTCGCAGATGCTTCAAGACGCCTTAAGATTCACGGCAGAACTACCCTACTCACGACTTGAGCCGGGCAAAGCAGAGTTTTTGGCGTCAAGATATGGAGACACTACCTTTACGGGAGCACTCTTATCGCTTTCAGCCGATCACAAGAGTCAAGCACCGTCGACCGTAAAGAGCTCAACATGCGTCAACAGATGGACGTAATTTCAAGGACTACGACTTTACGCTGGAATACCATCCCAGAAGGCTAACGTGGTAGCGCATGCGCTGAGTAGGAAGAGCGCTTTAACCCTGTGATGATGATCAAGGAGTCGAGATGCTCGAGAAGTTCCGAGACTCAAGTCGAAAGTGTCAAGTTTCACCGTGGAAGCCGAGATTTGGTATGCTTACCATTTCTAATGCATTGTTGGACGAGATCCGAGACCAAAGAAGTTCATGACGAGCTTCGCAAGAGAAGATTCACTGATAGCGCAAGGAAAGGCGGCTGCACTTCACGCCTGAGCGACGACATCTCGAGGTGCAATGGCCGAGTATGTGTACCTAACGATCCGAGCCGAGGAAGTTGATTCTCGATTTGCCGCATAAGAGCAACTTTAGTATTCATCCAGGAGTTACGAAGATGTATCAAGACTCAAGAAGCATTTTTGGTGGTCCTGAATGAAGAAGCAAGCGGCCGAGCACGTAGCTCGCGGTTTAACGTGGTCGAAAAGCCGAAGGTGGAGCACCAACGACCGCGGAATGCTACAATCGCTGACGTACAAAGATGGAAACGGGATAGTATTTCCATGGATTTCGCTGTAGGTTTGCCAAGACGCAGTAAGAAGAATGATTCGATTTGGGTGATCGCTTAATCGATCGACCAAATCGCCATTTCTTACCAAAGGAGGTCGACATACAACGTGGAAAAGTCGACCGAGATCTACATCGCGAGATAGTACGACTTCATGGAATACCCTCTTCGATCGTGTCGACCGAGATCCAAAGTTCACGCCTCATTTTTGGAGGGAATTGCAAGGAGCGATGGGAACCGAGCTCAGCTTAGCTCGCAAGATATCATCCACGCATCGACGGCCGATCGAGAGAACGATCCAATCACTTGAAGATTTGTTGCGAGCTTGTACGTTAGATCACCGAGGAAGTTGGGACGACGCCTTACCATTGGTGGAGTTCACCTACAATAACAGCTTTCCATGCGAGTATTGGAATGGCACCTTTGAAGCAATCGTATGGACGGAAATGTCGACGCCTCTTTGTTGGTACCAGGACGGCGAGCGAATCGTCAGAGACCAGATATGATCCAGCAGATCACCGAGAAGATCCGCTTGATCGTAGATCGGATGCTAACATCTCAAAGTCGATGTAAGAGTTACGCACTAACGACGCCGACCACTCGTTCGAGGAAGGAGAACATGTATTTCTTAGAGTCACCCCCACCATCGGAGTCGGTCGAGCGATCAAATCCAAGAAACTTACCCCTAAATTTATTGGACCTTACCGATTCTTCGTCAGATTGGTCCAGCTGGCATATCGATTGCCTTGCCACCATTCTTGTCGAACATCCACGACGCTCTTCCACGCCTCACAATCATGCGAAGTATGTTTCCTCAATTCTCTCATGTCATCGAACCGGATGTGATTCAACCAAGGACGACCTATCTTTCAAGCATTACCAAAGAAGGATCGCTGATCTGAAAGCCAAACAGCTATGAACAAAGAGATTCAACTCACAAAGTTGTGGGATCAAGACTGAGATGCGACTTGGGAGCCGGAGGAGAAGATGAAGACTCAAGACTCGAACTTTTCCGAGGTAAGAATCTTATTTGCAATTTCGAGGACTAAATTTTTTTGCAGGAGAGATCAGAACACCCGAGGATCTAGATCGACATCGTGACAGACGACGATCGAGACCTCACTCAAGACCTTGTGTCGAGATCCCGTGCCAAGATCGCTTGCCGAGGTCATTTGCCGAGCCGAGGAGATCGCGGCACTAGCCGCCGAAATGAGGAGGTCGTGTCGAAATGAGGAGGTCGCATGTCGAATCTGAGGAGGCCGCGCTCACGAACTCGTGTTAGAACCTTGCGCGCCAGCACGAGCACCCTTGTCGACATCGTGTCGAGATGATAACTCAGATTCTACTAACGTTATTCAAACACATATTATTATATTGTTTGTAATTATTACATTGTCGCTTGCCGCTCGCCGCGGTGTCTAGACCGTTGACCGACAGAGTAGAGGGTAATTATGAGAGGAACGATTAGACGGGTAGGTTGATTGATGGGATTGGCATCTTATAGCTGGAGTTACGATTATACCCCTTCTCTCACCAGCTGTATACCACGATCGGTTTTTCCTCAAACACTCATTCTTTCTCTTTTCTTCTTCCTTCCTTCTCGCCTGAAGTTTCGTTGTTTTTCTCCAAAACTTCCATCAAGAAACCTTGAGTTCCATCGAAGCCGTGATAAGCTTTCTTCATCAACCTTGTTCCTCATTATCTTCGACATATCTCGCCCGCCGACCACCATTGAGGTATGAAGAATGATCTTTCTTTTCCTCTCGTAAGCATCGCTTAGCGCTACTTTTCCTTCCATTTTAGCTAGTTTTATGCTTCCAAATCATGTCAAATTGATGGGTTTTCTTCTTCACGATATTACCTATCTTTCTAACCGATTAACTGGGCTTCAGAAACAAATTTTCTTCCTCTCGCTTTTTCTCGGGCAGCGCCCGTAAACCCTTCATTTTTGGGGTTGTTTCGATTTCTTATTTTAGTTGTTTCCGATCGTTGCTTCGTTGTTGTTGTTGTTGTCGATCTATCTCGCTGAAGCATCGATAAATTTTTCATGAACTTTTGATCGAAAACCCTAACTTTGTGTTAGAGGAAAATATATTTCAGCTTCTTGAGTTTTTATATTTTCTGGGTCAGGTTAAGTTTGGGAAGAGAGCTAAGTGTATTAGAACCCATAGATCGAATCGAAGTTGTGTTTGTTTTAGGAAGTCTGATTCCCGAGATCGTGTGATTTCCAAATCGAGGTGTACGGAAAGTTTAATCCAAGGACGTGGAAGCAAATGGAATCCAGATCGAGAATCGTGACGTGTCGAGGTCGATCGAGAAGCCGACGTGGTCGAGGTCGATCGAGGACATTACGTGTCGAAGTCGCTTGTCGAGCTCGCTGAAGACAAACCGTGTCGAGATCGAGTAAGAGAAGTCGCTTGTCGAGCTCATTCAAGACAAATTGGTCGAGGTCGTGTCGAGCAAAGATTAACTTGGAGTTCGGTAGTGGCGCTTCACATTAATACTTTCATAGTATGCCAGCGTAAGGGCACTTCACATTAATACTTTCATAGTACGCTATGGCGTATGGCGCTTTCACATTAATACTTTCATAGTATGCTAGCGCAAGTGGCACTTCATATTCTACGGTTTATGTTATCGTAATGCGTGTCCGAGCTTAATATGTTGTGGATATGATTGAGTTTTTGCATGTATTTAATATGTGATTGAATATATGTCGTGAATGGTGTAACGCATGTTGAATTGGCGTTTCTTCATGTCGAGCTTGCTCTTTTATTTGACATGCGTTGAATATCTTGTGTTTAACTCTTTGAATATCGTGATGCGCTAATTGTTCATCGAGTGAGCGTAGCCAGGTGAGTCAGATGACGCTTTTGAGTCGCGGACCTTGATAACTAAGGGTGCTAGGTCCCCTTTGTTTACGGAGATCGACTAGACGCCGCCACGCCATGGGACCTCGAAAGCCGATCGGCCCTAGGGAGAGCGAGATCCCAAGGTTTCTACCGACTTTCCGACATACGGCATTTGACGGTGCATTCCGGAAAAATTGTCGTAGTCGAGAGAAAATGGATTCATGAAAGTCAGGTCGAGTTAGAGTGAGATGGTCGAGTCACGCCGGTGAATGTTATACTTCATCGCTTGCTTATATCCTTTATGTCGAGCTTATCTTGAATTGCTGAGAAGTCGACCCTTTCCGTGGTGCCTTCAATTCATGACTGCTACCTGTGCGATGTCGAGGCGCAGGAACTCGACAGCCAGACGATGCCGAGGAGGAGCTCGACGAGGACCCGAGTGACGCACCTCTTATCCTGGTCGTGGATTGATTATGTTTGTTTGACGATTTCTTTTGATGACTGCATTTGTTTTTCTTTGTGTTCTGAGGTCGTGACCAGTCTGGGCGTTGTTGTTTTGTTGTTTCAGATCGTGGTTGTCTTACTTTTGGAGCAGCTGGTGGGAGTTCCTAAGTACCCTGTGGTATGATTGCTCTTTTGAAGTCGTCTGACCTTAGGTGTATTTTCTTTATACATTTACTACTCTGTATTTTGTATACATTATTATTTCGAGTGATATATATATGTATGTTATGCATGTATGTTTTATTAGAATTTAAGTCTTGTGGTCTTAGTTGCACCATGTTTCAAAAGTCAGAATTACTCGATGTGCACGAAGTTGGTTTTATAAAAAAATATAGACCGCATTTTTAAAAGGCACAAGAGTTTCATTTTAAAACACATCTCATACAGTTTAGCTGAAGCTTGGTGTGTTGAGTTTTGTGAACTCGAAGCTCAGATATCGAGCTTCAGAGCGGTCCTAAACGGTCGTTATAGCTATCCTCTCAAGTTCTCGTTTCCGTAACAAAACACATAGAGATTAGGCACCATTTTATTAGAGATCATGTTCAAAAGGAGATTGTGTGATTGAGTTCAGGAAACATCTAAACAACTCGCAGATATTTTTACTAAACCTTTGCCTAAAGAAAACTTCTTTTTATAAGAACCGAAAGTTAGAATTTTAGATCAATCATGCATCGAGTGATCGTCATGATTGCATTTTCTTTTGAATAAATTCTAATCTTGGGCTTGAGTGTGCTAACGAAGTTTATGCGTGTCTTTTCCCCTTCCATTTTCTTTTTAAGTACTAATAATGAGTGGGTGACGATTTGTCTTATGCAACTAGCTAATCATGTCCAACCAAATTTCATCTGTCACACACCAAGCTTGGTATCACGTGAATTATCAAAATATGTTTGTTTAATCGTGAATATATGCCTTGCTTTATTTGTCTTTCCCGCTTTTGATGTTGCCAAAAGGGGAGAGTTACATGAATGCATGATTCAGGGGAGTTGATCTTTTAAGTATTGCCTATTGTGAGGGGAGTTTTTCTAAATATTGTGCTTAAACTCGATATCTTTATTGAAAACCATGCTTATATCTCATTGCTATATCATGATTATATTTTACTAAATTTCCTCCATGAGATGTTTGTCATCATCAAAAAGGGGAGTCTCAGGAATACATGCCTTGACAGGATGGTTTTGATGATCGACAAAAGGAGCTTTGCAAATAGTCAACCGTGCAAAAAGTGGAAAAGAATACCAAGACGCCGTATCAAGAATGATTGTTTCTCAAGTCTTTGGGTTCGGGTATTTATTTATCTTTATTAAGACAATTTGTAAGTAGTAATAAAAAGCTCTCAATTAAAATTAAATCACACACGCACAAAATATTTTGACATGCATATCTCGTGGCCTGATGTCGAAATGAGGAAGCCTGATGTCGAGCCGAGGAGGAAGTCGCGTGTCGAGCCTGAGGAAGTCGTATGTCGAATCGAGGAGGAAGTCGCGTGGTCGAAATGAGGAAATCGGATGTCGAAATGAGGAGGAAGCCTGATGTCGAGCCTGAGGAAGTCAGATGTCGAATCGAGGAGGAAGTCGCGTGGTCGAAATGACGAGGTCGCGGTACCGAGCCATGAGAACCGAAATGATGAGGAGGTCGATGCCGAAATGTGGTTCCGAGGTCGTGGTGCCGAGGCCTTTGCCGAGCCGCTCGTGAGGTCGATGCCGAAATGGTCGAGGTCGTCTGGTCGAGCCGCGGTGGCGAGGTCGTCCGCCGAGCCGCCTTCAGAGGTCGTATGCCGAGCCGCTCCATGTTTTCAATACGCGAACGGACAAATTCCAACGGACAAATCAAAACGCAATCTGGCAAATGCCGCAACGGACAAATCCTCGCAATAGCTCATTTCGACGCTCCTCCATTGCTTATATAAACACTTTTCGTGAGCTTTGTTTTAAAAACAACAACGCAAAGGCTTAATTTTTGTGCCAAAAACTCACAAATATTTTTCATCACTCACACTTATTTGAGCACAATTTTCTCGAGAGTCTTTTTATTCTACATAATTTGAGTTGTATTATTTGAGCTTCAATTTGTTATATCCGCACTATTGAGTGTATCTTTCTGCCTCATTTTATTTGTGAAAATCATTTATTTTTGGGTAGAATCCCAAGGTGTTCATAGAGAGGTGATATCTCTTGAACGTATTGCTCGTATAGAGTTGTAAAGGTTTCTAGTCAACCTCGATTTAAAAGCTACCGATTTAGTGAAAATCCCATAGTGGTTTGCTTTAGGGGGACAGGGACGAGGCCACAGGGGGTGTTAAGTGGCGAACCTGGATAATTTGTTGTGTGCTTTTTACTCCTTATCTCTCTACTTTTCAGTCAATTAAATTTCAGACTTTATTTTATTGTTATTTATATCTTACTATTTACTTTATTTTTAACTCGTTTGCAATTTATTCTTCAAGTTATTTATCTATTTCACATTAATATTTCCACAACTCATAAATAGCACTTATTTCTCCAAAAGTTTTTGAAAGCACCGTTCACCCACAATTCACCCCCTTCTTGTGTTTGGAGTCACTTGTCAACAGTATATACAAAGGAATAACCTATTTATATGAAATAACAACGTGATCGTAAATGTGGGCCGTTTATTGCTAACATGTTTTCGAAACATTCATTTTTATTTATTTAAGAAAACCAGCAAAAATAAAAAAAAATAAAAAAAGATCCTAAAAGCCTATTTTGATTTTAAGGAAAATACTACATTACAAAAAAAAATACTTTCACTTTCCTTTTATTTTTTATTTATTACCATTTCATCCTTTTTTAACAAAACAGAAATAAAAATGGAGACATTTAGAAGAAAAAAAAGAATTTCACAAATTGCATCGGCTTGTTCATTTTAAAGGGAAAATGTGTAAATAAAGAAAATGACTTTAGAAAATCTTTTTTGCTTTCAGACCCTTTTTACCAATATATTTGCAATTTAGTCCCTCACCTAGGGTTTGGCCCCATTGGAAGGCCAAACCCTAAACCTAAATTCGGCCCTCACATGGTACAAAATCAGAAACAGAATCAACCACAATCCAAATAACCAGAGACTAGTGATAAAAAAATAATAATAAGGATGAGGAAATATGAAGAAAGAACACAACCGAATAGATTAGAATTTAAATCCAAATTGAATACAGATTCAGAATGGAGAACAAAAATTAGAATGGAGAGAAAATGATAACATCACATTTTATTATCACAGTCTAGATTAAAGCCAATAATACATGCTCATACGAAAACAAGAGATGAAATAAAAAGGGGAGGAGTAGAACGAAACCTGGGTTCAACTTTTGCCAAAAAATAATTACAGAGAAATCAAAGGATGGAGAATCAAAACAGCCTAGGACTAAAATAGTGTTTATTTTGGATCTAATTAGCCTCACAGGTTCTCTGCCATTATTTATCGTCTTTGTCTCGCTCGCACTTCTCTCTAGGATTCGCCCTTTCTCCTTGCCTTTTCCATCAGTATTTGCTCGTGGGTTCTCCTCCAAGATCGCTCCCCTTTCACGAACCATCTCAGGGCTTTTATAACCTCTTCATGCCTATTATCAAAAAGGAAAACCAATTAGCGAAATAAAATGGGAACCGAAAATAAAGAAAAGAAAAAAAAGGAACGAATACTCCCTGATTTGTGCTTCAGCTCGTGATTTTAGGGGAGATTTGTAGGACTTCTCCAAATCTCTACTTGATTGACGTTGATGATGGTTGATTCGGTTTGAGGGGGAAATTTGATTCAGAGAGATTCAAGGAGAGGTTGGGGCCGCGGCCGTTTTATTTCTTAGGGTTAGGGTGAAGAGATGAGAGGATCATAGTGGTGGCCGAGAGAGGTTAGGGCGAGAATAGGGTTAGGGTTTGAGAAGACAAAAAAGGAAAGAAGAGGTTGAGAGAGAAGGAGGAGGTGGTGCGGCCGCTTGGGTGTGAAGGATTAGGGTTTTGGTGAGGGTGAGAAAGAAAGGATGAGGCGAGAATGAAGGAGTGGTGTTGCGGCTGGAATTGAGAAAGTGAAGGAAGAGTGAAAATGTGAGCATTTTTAGGGTTAGGGTAAGGAAAAAAGAATGGAAGAGAAGAGAGAAGAGGGAGGTGGAGTGAGGCGCGGCGGTCATGGAAAGGGAAACTAGGGTTATGGAAGGGAAAGAAGAAGAACAAGGGAGAGACGGCGAAAATGGTAGGGGGCAGCGACTAAAAGAGGAAACGAGAGGATGAGGGAGGAAATGAAGTTGAGAGAATTAGGGTTGTTAGTTAGGGTTAAATAGGATTTGGGCTGGGCTGCGTGAGTTTGATGATGTGTGTGAAGGGTTAAGGGATTTGGGCCGCTGGGTTGATGGCTGGGGTGTGCGAGAGAAAAGGCAGGGTGCAAGAAGCAAGTAGAGGCAAGGCGCATGGGAGGTGCGCTGGAGGTGTGACAGAGAGAAAAGGGAGGTGTACGAGCAAAAGGAGGTGATGGGCTGATGCTTTAGGAAAGAAATGGGCCGCGTGGGGGGTGGCATGTTGGGCTGTGCTGCAATGTGCACCCCCAGTATTGCTATTTACATCCCCTTTCTTCAAAAAAAACATTTTATTTTATTTCTTTTTTTCCACTTTTTCTTTCTTTCTTTTTGCCTTCTTCTCTTTATTTTAAGACCAAAAATATTATTATATTTATTATTACTACTACTACTAATTTAAAAAGTTAAAATAAATAATAAAATAAAATAAAATAAAAAAGGCCGGACAAAATTAGGGTACTACACTAAAGTATTTGGGAAAGAACACTCTGGATGTGTACAAGGCATGGGATTTGGTGTTTTGCCCTTTCAATACTTATCATCCAATAATAGTAATGGGAGCTCAACCATTTCATCATCTGGTGGTGTCTCATATTCTGACTATGAAAGGCTGAAATTGGAGTTAGAAGCGAGTAATGCAAGAGTTCAAGCTTATGGAGGGAGAAGTAGAAAAAGTCCAAACTTTAGAGGAACAATTGGCTTTTCTTATGCGTAACTTTGGAGGTCAATTGCCAAATAAATTTAACTGTAAGAGTATGCAAAACTTTCTGCTTGGTATGTGTAAATCCGGTGTATCAATGTATGTATATATGTTAGATTTGATTTCATTCTCACGACATATGTTTTATTCTCTCTGTGGAATTCTGTTCCTTGAAGTGATTCAAGGTTGCTTTTTTCCTTTTTTTTATAACAATTAGCTGCTGCTAACATGGCTTGTATGGTATACATGTTAGGAGATGTGTTGCTTGAGTTATGGATGCTGTTAAAATGTGTTTTTTTATGTATTCTGAAAATGTTGCTTGGTGTACTTGATTGCATAAGGGGTCTTTAAGATATGGTAGTGTGAGCACATGATGCATTCATTGGCTCCTTTGCTGTAGTGATGAATAATTCAATGATTAGGTCTTATCTGCACTATACCTAAAGTTTTTCAAGACTTAATATAGAATATGGTGTTAAAATATTATTTACTGCATAAGTAATCACTTGTACATAAGGGTAAATGGTGTCTGACAATCTTGATGATTTGGCTGCTTTAATTCATGCTGAATACAAAATACAATCATATTTGAAGCTCTATCATTGAACTATGGTTCTTGTTTAATCACTGGCCGACTAACTGCATTAATATATGCTGAATTCATCTAAGGAATGTATCATTCCTTGAATCTGAGTGACCTTTTTACCAGATTGGTGATTTGGGGGCCAAGTAGAAGTTACAGATAAGTATTTGAAATGCTTTAGAAATATAAAAGTAACTGAGAAAGAATACTCTCCAAATGAGTATGTTCTATTTGTTTAACAAATTCAGCCTCTGCAATATCACCAAGACAATCGCCTCTGATCAATGTAAAGGTTTTGTCAAACATTTAAATGAATTTATTTTGTCTGTCAAAAGAATATCATTTTGCCAGGTTTAGGTTTAGTGTATATTGTAGAGTTTTTAATCCTATGCTATTTAGTTTTGTCTTTTAAAGTGCTTATTTTATTAGCACTGACTCTATCATTATCTTCTAATTTTAGACTGCAGATTTAGGCTCACCTGCAGAAGCGAGGCCCTTTTCCTCTGCCAGTCATGCACCGCAAGCTGATGGACCATCATCTAATGTTTAGTTCTTGTTTTAGTATTTGTTATAAACTAGCACTTTTGAGAACCATTTTTATTTTTGAGACAGTTGTAGTCAGATTATGAATTTACATGTTATCAAGATTATTATTGTGTTATTTTACTTATTAAGTACTCCCTCCATCCCATTTTATAAGTCGTTTTAGTAAAATAGCCTTGTCCCAATTTAATTGTCGTTTTACAATTTCAATGAATCATTAAATATATTTTTTTCCTATTTTACCCTTTACTAGTGTTAATGTGTTATTAAGGGAAAGTGTAGAAGTAGTTGTAATGTGGACTTAATTAATAAGGGTATATTAGGAAATCAAATGCTATTTTTTCTAAATTCTATAACATTAATTATACTCCTTAATTCTTGTGTGTCATACCCCAATTTTGTTCGGACCTTATTTATTTATTTATTTATTTAAATTTGTAATAAAAAATAAATATAATGTTTTTGGTCTTAGAATAATAAAAAGAAGAGGGCAAAAAAATGAATAAAGTGAAAGAGTAAAGTGAAAAAGAAAGGAAAAGGAAAAAAGGAAGAAAAGGGTTGTAAATAGCATATTTGAGGGGTGCAATTAGCAAAGTGCACCCCATTTCCTAAAACCCAACCCAACTAGCCCAATCTCTCACAGATTACTTATGCACCCCCTTTTTTACGGATAGCACCTCCCAAGCGCTGATTCCAGCGCTCCGCCACCTGCACCCCTATTCCATTTACGCGTCCCCCCTTTTAACTCAACGCAGCGCCAAATGGGCCTAGCCCAAATCCGCCCCAACCAGTTTTTTAACCTTAACCCATAAAAGCCTAAAAATTCCCCTCTTCCTCATTACCTTCACTCAACAGCGCCTCCTTCCCCCATATTCTCCCTGATTTTCGGCCTCCCTCTCTCTCCCTCTCACCATTCTTATCCCTCAAACCCTAGAAAAAGGGGCAGCTGCAACCTCCCTCTCTCCCACTTCAATCATCTTTCCCTATCATTCATCAAACCGAATCTCCACCCAATCCTCCCGAATCTCCATAATCTCGCAGTTGAAGAGGAACATTCGGTCAAAAGGGGAAGATTTCCTTCAATACGTTCCTTTTTATGTTATTTCTGAAAGTTTCCATTTTTCTTTTATGATTTGATGATAATTCGTTTCCTTTTTCAAGATCTGAAGCAATGAAGAGAAAGGCTATAAAAGAAGAGATGCAAGAAGAAAGAGAGGGAGGCCAAGAAAAAGGACACGAAGAAAGTGAAACAGAAATAGAGAAAAGAGAGCACAAATACACAGAAGTTAGATTTAGGGTTTTCCTTCTTTCTGTAATTTTTCTGTTCTTCTTAGTGAAGGTTTGGGTTGCTTGAGGATCTCTATCCATTATTTTTCTCTGTTGATACTCTTATGTATTTGAAATTTCTTGGCTTATAAGATTACCCTTCTCTCTATCTCTTGATTTACGTTATCGTTTTTCTTTTTATTATTTTTATTATTGGTCTCTCTATATCTTGTATACCCCTTGGCCAGAGCAAAGGGGGTGAACCTTGGTTCCCCCCAGTTGGTCCTCTGTTAGGCCGACCGCCATGAACCCTAGTTCCAGGGTTAGGATCAAAATCAGAGTATCTAAGTAAATCATTCATTCAAGTCGTTTATTTTTATTAAATTCGAATTTTAAAACTTATGTAATTAAAATATTTTCTGTATCCATTTTTAATAAATCTTTGTGATACTAATGTCAGTATTAATCAGTAATAAAATTTGGCAACTAAGGATCATAGTGTTGGAGCCTTAGATCCATTTGCATCTACTAACTTTCTTTGCTTGTATTTTAAAGTTCTTTCTTTTAATTCATGTATTATTTCGTATCCATTCCTTCATTCTTTACTTATTAATAAAATATGGTTAGAAGCCTATGAAATATCGTTATGACGATTCGGTAATTCTGAGACTCCGTCTATTTTTGTCATAAACGAATAAATCTTGTTAAGGGAAATAATTTTTTTACAAACAATTAAGGGCACCATTTTTTTAAATGGGCGACATAGAGGTGCTAAAACCTTGTCTATGGGTAATCAACTCCCGAACTCAAATTTGGTTCAAAGACCTTTCTTTTTGTGTAAATACGTGAATGAGTTTTTCCAATGTTTTCCTAAAAATAAAATATTGGTGGCTGCTCCATTGAATTTTAGGGTGGTTGTCACATTGGGCATAACCTTAAACGACATATAAAATGAGACGAAGGGAGTATGAATGAACTTTTTGAATATTTTTATGTTTATGGTTTTCTTTTGGTGGGTTATATGTTTATGATTTTATTAGTTTATCAAATTTGACTTGAAAAAAAATTCAATATATTTATGAGTAATTTTTAGACACACAAATATAGCACAAAATTAAATTAATAAAAAAAAAAGCTAAAAATATCATCGGGGTGGTTTGAATCGCCTACAAAAAGCACTTGGCTAATGAGTTTTAACCGCTACAGAATGACCCCAAACCGCCGCAATTTGCTTCTCAACTTGTTGCCCTATTTGCTGTTTGGCGGCGGTTGGAACCGCTGCTAAAGGAAACCGCCGCGGTTTGAGCCTCCTGACGAGTATTCCAGCGATTGCACATAACCGCGACGGTTGTACAACCACCGCCGTAGGTATTTAGCAGGGGTTGTAACTGCTGCAGAATGACTATTTTGACTGCCGCAGAATTCTTGTTCCCTTGTAGTGGTTGGATTAGGTTGAGTATTGGGTCCTAGGGTAAAACCTAAAATTACTATCTTTAAATAGAGACTTCATGTTGTGTGCTTATAGCAACGTGTTTTGGGCCTAGAATTTTTTTTAACAAAAAAAGTGGAGCCCCTCAAGCTTTAACATAGAAATTTTTAATTATAAATTTGTTTAATTATATAAAATTTTTATTTTAATATTTAAATTTATATAAAGGAAAATTCATTACCATCTGGTGCCCCCAAAAATGGGTCTTGTGCGGTTTTCTATCCCAAACATGCTAAGGGCCACCATTGAGACAAGTGATTTCAGTCCAATAGATAATGCTTGTACTTGAATGAGATTAATAACTGTGAAATATCCGTGCAGTGAATATAAAAAATTTCAAAAGGATTAATTTAATTCATGAAAAATTATTCTAACAATAATAAACTAATTTTGTTCGGCAGGGAACAATACGGTGAGATAATGTGGCAAGATACTTGAGGCTAAAAGGGAATGATGAACTTCACATGTTGTAACACCCCTTTTTTTGTGAGCTAGAATGCTTGCTTGTGTATCTTTTATGTGTTTTTGTATGTTTAGGATCGTTTTAAAAGATTAGGAGCGCGTTTGGGTAGTTAGATTCGTAGGAAACTCAAGCTTCGTATGCTTATGCTGGTTAACCGGTTAAAGCTCTTGGCTTAATCGATTAACTCCTTATTTCAATTAACCGGTTAAAGGCATCGTGTTAACCAATTAAGTGCCCGGAAATTCTGCAAAATGGAAATGTGATACCTTGTCTAATTTGATCCAAATCTTTTAAAAAACGATTAGAATTCTTCTCTAATTCAAATATACAACCTAATCTGTTTCAAAGTCCTATATAAGCATGGTTTAGGGTTCTGATTATTCACTCTTGCCAAAACACTCTCAAATCAAATCCTCTTAGTTATCCTTTCTAAAATGGGCACCTTGTCAACAGAGACCCTTTACTTCATCAGTTCTAGTGCGTTTTCGAGTTTGTTTCCAAAAGCAAACTGTTGACAGGCTATCAATACAACATTAAATCTCTAATTGATACCTTAGAATATCTCTACAATTAATTCCAATTGTACAGTTATTTTATTTCCTTTTTTACTTAGTCTATTTTAGGTAATTCCTTATTCCCATATATTCTTTATGATGCTGATTGCCTTGATTTTAGCCAATCACTTGATGTAATTATCTCTATAAAAAGAGGCATCTCTGTACAGTTTAAGGTGTGAATAAAATTTCACATTCAACTTGGTATCAGAGCAGGTTCTCTGCGCCTCTGATTTGCAGCCATGGTTGACAGTTCCTGCACCAACAAAGAAGATGGGTAGCCCCAAAACTCAAAGTCTCCAAAACAGGAGCAGCCTAAAAACTCACAGCCTCAAAGACAGGAGCAGAGGGTTCTTTTTGGTGATTCTCATTCTGTTCAAATCACCTCTTTTCAACTAAATGGGTCGAACTATTTTTGGTTGTCCCAATCTGTGCAGATGTATATTCGTGGCAAAGGAAAGCTTGGATATCTCACTGGTGATAAACCTGAATCGGACACTACTGACCCACAACATGTTGTGTGGGATGCTGAAAACTCCATGGTGATGACGTGGTTAGTGAACTCCATGGAGGAAGACATCAGTAGCAATTATATGTTCTATTCCACAGCCAAAGAATGGTGGGACAATGTCGCGAAGATGTATTCTAATCTGGGAAATAAATCTCAGATCTATGAACTTTCCTTGCAAGCAAGAGAAATTCGGCAGGGAGATAACAATAGGACAAAATACTTCCACTCTTTGAAGCATGGTTGGCAGGACCTTGATCTCTTTGACACTTACAAGTGGAAGTCAACCGAAGATGCTAAACATCATCAACAAATAGTGGAAGAAGGAAGAATATTTCAATTTCTTGCTGGCCTAAATGAAGAGCTAGATGAAGTTTGTGGCAGAATCATTGGAAGAGCAGCCTTACCTTCACTAGGTGAGATCTTTGCAGAAGTTAGAAGAGAGGAAACTCGTAGAAGTGTGTTGATGGTTAAGACGAAAGCTGATCCAGCTCCGCCTGAGACCAATGCTCTTGTTGTAGAAGTTGCGGCTTTCAAAAGTTCAGCAAACTAGAAAAATTCCTCAAATCTTTGGTGTGGCTACTGCAACAAACCACGTCACACCCGAGAAACTCACTGGAAAATTCATGGGAGACCAGCACATTGAAAGAGTAGTAGATCAGGCCCCAAAGCACCTAGATCTTTCCCTACAGCCCATTAGGCATCAAATTCCTTTTTGAGCAAGGAACAAGTTGATGAACTCATAAGGTTGTTAAAATCTAGTTCTTTATCTAGTACTCCTAGTGGTTCTCTGGCACAAACAGGTAATTTTAGTACCTCTAGTTCTCTTAACTGCATCTCAAATATGTGTGTACCATGGATCATTGATTCAGGTGCTTCTAATCACATGACCAACCTTTCTTCTTTATTTAAAACTTATTCCCCTTGTTCTGGAAATAAAAAAAAAATTAGAGTTGTAGATGGAAGTTTTTCATCAATTGCAGGAGAAGGAAAAATTACGATATCTAAACACATTGACCCCTAAAAAAAGTGCTACATGTACCAAAACTTGCCTCTAACCTTCTCTCTGTTAGTAAAATTTGCAAGGATTCCAATTGCAATGTGAAGTTTTCTGACTCTCATTGTATTTTTGAGGACCGGACTTCGGGGAAGATGATTGGCAATGTTAAAATGATGGATGGACTCTACTACTTTGAGGATGCTTTCGAGAATAAAATAGCTTAGGGTCTTAGTGGTATAAGTTCTAGCCCTGTGAGAGACCAAATAATGCTCTGGCATAATAGACTAGGGCACCCTAATTTTCAGTATTTGAGGCATTTCTTTCCAAATTTGTTCAAAAATGTTTATTGTTCTTCGTTTGAATGTGAAAGTTATGTGTTTCCTAAAAGTCACAGAGCCTCTTATTCCTCTCAACCTTATCATGCATCTAAACTTTTCCATTTAATCCATAGTGATGTATGGGGTCCATCGAAAATTACAACCCAATTTGGAAAAAAGTGGTTTGTAACCTTTATCGACGATCACACTCGGTTGTGTTGGATCTACCTTATGCATGAAAAATCTGAAGTTTCTAATATATTTAAATGTTTTTCATAAATGGTAGAGACACAATTTGACACAAAAATCTCCATTTTGAGAAGTGACAATGGCACTAAATATTTTAATAAGAATCTCAACGAGTTTCTCCAAAATAATGGTATTCAACATCAACCGACATGCCCAAATACTCCTCAATAGAATGGCAATGCTGAAAGAAAAAATAGGCACCTCCTTGAAGTTGTCGTGCCATCATGTTTGAGAGTTATGTTCCAAAGGTCCTAACAGCAGCCTATCTTATAAATAGAATGCCAACTCATGTGTTAAATTATCGCACACCTTTGGACACTTTCAAAATAAATTTTCTAGCATCTCGATTGCACACTGATTTGCCTTTAAAAGTGTTTGGTTGTACTATTTTTATGCATACACCTTCTATCTCTCGGTCTAAACTAGAACCAAGAGCAGGAAAATGCATTTTCATTGGATATTCTCCTACTCAAAAGGGTTACAGATGTTTTAATCCTAGCACAAAGAAACTTCATGCTAGTATGGATGTTACCTTCTTAGAACATCAACCTTTTTTTCAAAAAAATTCCCTTCAGGGGGAGAATGTAAGTGAAGTCAATTTTTTGTATGAACCATTGCCCACTCCTATTTTGCACACTGAGGATATATATTTAGTTGACTAAATAAATGAACATAACTACGAAGAACATGTGGAAACAAGTGCTGTAACAGATAAGGGAAACCTTGTTCCAGACTTAAGTGGAGCCTAAACAGGGAAAGAAATACCACAATCAACAAGGGAGCTTCGCGTTTATGCTTGAAAATATCCTGAAAGGAGTAGAAATAAATCCATCTTCTCAGCGCCATGCCAACCAAAAATTCCAGAAGGCGGCCCAGCAGAAATACCACAAGAACTTTCAGGTAACATTGAAATTCCCAATTCTAATACTGATCTGCCTATAGCTCTTAGGAAAGGAACCAAAACCTGTACCACAAAAACACCCAAAACAAGCACAAACCATCCCATTTCCAATTATGTTTCCTACCAAAACCTTTCCCAAAATCACCGAGCCTTTACATCTAAAATTACAAACTTGTTTATGCCTAGAAACATTGGGGAAGCACTAGATGATCCCAACTGGAAATTAGCAGTCTTAGAAGAGTTAAATGCACTTAAGGAGAATAATACTTGGGAGATTGTATACCTGCCACATGGTAAAAAACAAGTGGGATGTAAGTGGGTCTTTACCATTAAGTGCAAGGTGGATGGTAGTGTAGAAAGGTACAAGGCTAGATTGGTAGCAAAGGGATTCACCCAAACTTATGGAGCAGATTATCAGGAGACTTTTGCTCCGGTTGCTAAACTTAACTCTGTACGGATCCTCTTATCTCTTGCTGCAAATTTCAATTGGCCCTTACATCAGTTAGATGTAAAGAATGCTTTTCTGAATGGGGAACCAGAGGAAGAAGTGTTTATGAGTCTTCCCCCTGGATTTGAGGAAGAACTTGGAAGAAACAAGGTGTGTAGACTAAAGAAGTCACTATACGGGCTGAAGCAATCCCCAATAGCATGGTTTGAGCGGTTTGGAAACGTGGTAAAAGGATATCCAAAGCCAAGCTGATCACACACTGTTCTATAAACATACCACAAATAATAAGATTGTTATCATAATTGTATATGTGGATGATATTATCTTGACAGGTAGTGATAACTTGGAGCTCAAAAGTTTAAAGGAGAGAATTGCCAAAGCTTTTGAAATCAAGGACCTTGGCCCATTAAAATATTTCCTTGGAATTGAGTTTGCAAGATCTAAAGAAGATATTTTTATAAATCAGTGAAAGTATATTCTGGACCTTTTAAAAGGGACATGATTACTTGGATACAAAGTTGTTGAAACACCCATGGAGTCCAACTTGAAATTACAACCAGCTGAAACTGAAAATATGGTGGACAAAGGAAGGTATCAGCAACTAGTGGGAAGACTAATATATTTATCTCACACGTGGCCTGATATAGCCTTTGTTGTAAGCATGGTAAGCCAGTTTATGCATGCACCAGGACCTAAACACCTGGAGGCATTTTTCAGGATCCTAAAACACTTGAAAATGTCACTTGGGAAGGGACTTCTCTATAAAAACCATGGACGCCTTCAGGTAGAGTCTTACACCGATGCAGACTGTGCTGGAGGTGTAACAGACCGCAGATCAACATCAGGCTATTGCACCTTTGTTGGAGGAAATCTAGTTACTTGGAGAAGCAAGAAACAAAGTGTTATTCCAAGAATTTAGAGCAATGGCCCTTGGAATTTGTGAGGCATTGTGGGTAGAAAAGCATCTACGAGAATTGAAGGCTTACAATTCCCCAGTAATAAAATTGTACTGTGACAACAAGTCTGCAATATCTATTGCACACAACCCTGTCCTACACGACAGGACCAAGCATATGGAAGTTGACAAACACTTCATCAAGGAGAAGATAGAAAGGGGACAAGTCTGTATTACTTATGTTCCTACTACAGAACAATCAGCAAACATTTTAACTAAAGGATTACCCAAAAAACTCTTTGATAACATAACCAGCAAGCTGTCCATGGAAGATATCTTCAAGCCAGCTTGAGAGGGAGGCAAACCAAAGTAAAAATTTGTGAGATTTATTTCTATGATTTATTCTCCGATCCTTACAAATCCTAAAACCTTTTTTCTTCCCTTTTGTTCTATCCTTACGTGAAGAGTTCTTGGACATAAGCGTGGATCTTCTTCTTTTATCTTGTTGTTTTGTGGCTTAATTTCAAGTATGAGGAGGAAGAATGGTTATTCTATATGGGGTTTCGAGGGAAGATTAAGATAGTGGGATTTTTTCCTAATTCCTTTTACGCTTTTCGTTAATTCTATGGAACCCTTGTATGAGAAAGGTTATGCTTAGTTGATTGGTCTATTGTGAATGATTACTGATATGTTAATGTGGTTAGTTTATGTATGGATATTATGTGTTGTTTTTTTGGGTTAGTAAAGTGTTAAAAGTGTGTTCTACTATTTTTTTTATTCGCGTTAACTGGTTAAATAGACTAGTGTAGTCGATTAATAGGCTTTAGAGAACCAAGAAGTGTTTTTTTGTAAAAGTTAACCGATTAACCCTTAGTTGTTAACCAATTAGACTAAGTTTTGAACAAAGGATAATAAATTTTAATGGCTTAATTAGGTGATTTTCTGGACTATTAGTATGTTTAAGCTATGATCTATCCGATTAGATAAACTAACTGAATAGAAGAACCATAATCAGAAACTAGCCTAAATTATGATCAGAACATAAGAGGCAACTAGTTAGATGACCAAATAGGTGTTAACCAATTAAAACTGGATGCTTCACTGATTAGAGGAACTCGAGAACACTAAAAGGCTACGTTTTGATCTATTGATGGCATATTAGATTAGTAGGACTTATTAGACCTAGTAGAATGACCCTTACGGTATCTTTATGGATAGCATTGTACTTAGGTGATTAGACTTAGGATTAGCTTCCGTAAACAAGGTAACTAATGATGAACTATGTCACGACGTTGGTAACGATGTGTCACCTAGTTGCTATGGTTATTATCGCTGAGAATGGTTGGAAAAATTACGATGTTGAAATGAAGAATGGTTGGATGCTTGTTTGTTATGAAGAGACATTCATGCTGCATTATTGATATTAGTTTAGGAGAAGCAAACAGTGAAGTGTGTTAGTGGTTGTTAGTGATATCTCTACCTTCGGGGTATAGATTCGATGGTGGGGCCTTATATATAGGCAGCAGCTAGCTACCACTATTGGGGGCTCATCTACATGATCACCTTAACTCTACACGGTGGGGGATATTGCTCAGTGGGGATTCAGTGGGGCCAGTCGAATAAGTCCTCCATTCGTCTTCCCTGAGTTAGATGGTTATGGATCCATATTGCATATGGAGTAGTTGGAGTTAGTTGTGTTGAAACAAACTCTCTCAATTTAGTTTTGATGAAAAATAAACTCTGTGAAAAGGTGTTTAAGTTAATATGATTATTTATTATTCTAACATTCCAAATTGAGTAAGTTTTAGCAAAGAGAGAAACAAAGGAACTCATGTCAAGCAAGAAGACAATGAAGATTAACCCTGAGAATCTGGAGAGGATTATGAAGGCATTGAGGGACAGCAGTATGGCTGGTTACATGTAACAAAGCCTAGAAAAAATTAGAAGAATAATGAAATGTAAGCTTCAGCAATTAAGTAAAAGTTTTTAAGCTTACTCAGAATGAGTAAGTTTGATAAACCTACTCTCGTGTGCTACACAAACAGGTTCAATAACAGAAAGACAAATTAAATGCATCAAATGCTTGCATTAATCAGCACACCAAGTCATTTATGAGAAGAACATTCACTGAATACTAGAGGAAGTTTTTGCTACTGCTTCAAATGAGAAGGTTCAGTAAGAGAAGGTTGCAAAAGCAGAAGTGACAGTCTGACAAGACTGACAACAGGTAGAAAAGCAAATCTGCTTTTTGCAGTACCACTCATGTCACTGTACAAAACTTTCTGAAGGTCTCCCAACGGATCTGCAATGGCTATATCAAGTCTATAAATATCAGAAAGGGAAGACTGGAAAGTTTGAGAGAGCTTGCATTAACTGTTGCATTGAGTTAAAATAGTCAAACTAACTGTGTAACATCCCAAATTTTCTTTAATTTAGTAACTTAAAGTATATTTGGAATTTTGGGGTAAAATGGTAATTTTACCCAATAATTAAGGAAGTGTGGGATTACTTATTCATGAGTAGAATTTAATTAATTAATTTATCTGAGGTTATTTTGAGGACCAAAGAATAAGTTATGATATTAAATGAGGACCGTTGATTAGATTTATTAATCAAATCATGTTACTAGCCCCACCGTGCACCACACTTAACTCTCCTCCACCTTAGCCCCCTCCCATCCTCTTCTTACTCCCTCCTGCGTGAGCTTCACGCTGAAAAGAAAAAAAAAGAAAGGGAAAGAAATAAAAGAAAGGAAAAGAGAAAAAAGAGAGAAGAAGGGAAAGGAATGAGGGAACGTGCGATGGAGGAAGGGAAGAGGAGCTGTGCGGTCCGGGCGGTGGCTTGCGGTGGCAGCTCACCGGAGCTGAGGGAGAACGTGGTCGAGAGAGAGAGAGAGAGAGAGAGAGACGCTGTAGAGAGAGAGAACCGAACTGAGAGAGAGAGAGAGTGAGAAAGAGCTCGATGAAAAGGAAAATAGGAGAAGGAGGAAGATCCAAACTTCCATTGATAGTTGATAGAAGAAGAAGAAGATGGATTTGAAGAGGAAGCTTCATTTTAAGCTTCAATGGAGGAAGAAATCAAGGGTTTCAAATTGGGGGTTTTCACCCCAAAGCATTTGGGAGCTCAAAGGTAACATAGATTCCCCTCTCAAAACTCCCAATTAGGGTGTGCTAGGATTTATTATTTAAATTCTTTAATTCTATAATTAGTTTATAGATTAGAATAATATTATATGGGGTTTGACTGAAATAGGGTTGGATGCTGCCCCCAACCCCCCTAATTATTGTGTGATGTTTGCTCAATTGTGAGTTTCACTGAGCTCCAATTGGAAGAAATTGTTAACGCTGAGAATGGGTTGAATCTCAATGTATCATTTAGGAGTTTTTCCTTTATGTGAAGGGTAACCATAAAACCCTCAAATAGGTTCTCATTTCCTTTATCATTGGTTTGATATATGTTTTCTCCGAGTCTTCGAAAATATGGTTTAGGAATGAATGTGTTTGATGTATTAATTTACACTAAAATGAGTTTAGAAACATTTGATTTGGATATATGTTAATACCGTGTGTTAAATCGTTTTGTTTCTTGATAAATCCCATTGAGATGGATTTGTTGTTGATTGGATAGGTTGTTCACAATTTAAGAACTCGTGACAATGGAAATTGTTTTGCTCATGAATTAAATATGTGCAATTTGATGATTCTCAATGTGTGATACTATAATCACATGGAAGGTTGCATGAATGTTTAAGCTAAATAAATGTTTGTATGTGAACACACTCAGCATTTCAGTGGTCCCTAAAGTGGCTGCACTGTGCAGCTGGGGTGTAAATTTGATGTGATTGTTGCCGGTCCGTGCTGCTATAAGGTACGGTGGAATAGTGTCGGTCCGTGCTGCTATAAGGTACGGCGGATATGGTGAAGAATTCCGATGGAAGTCAATTTTATACGTCCATGGAATTCATCACGTGTGATCGAATGGTTTGATTACATCTATGATGTTTCTAGTGTACATGTTTATGGTTTCATGTAATTAATTATTGATTTTGTTGGCATTGTAAGCTTTCAAGTGTTGGTGTCTTATGGTCTATTTGTACTTCCTTCATTGTAGGCTTAGTTACCTTTTGGTGATAGAGTCATTTTGTTCTGAATCTTACCATATGGTGAGAATTGAAATATGCATGCCTGATATTTTATTGTTGAATGGGATATTATGGTCTGATATGATGTTTGTGATTGTACTTTCTGGAAGGAGTTTTCTATACGTAGCACACCACATATAGCTGAAAACAACGGTAAAATGTTTTTAATTAAAGTCTAAATGTTACTCAGTTGCGATAAGTCACTATGTTTGAGGAATTGTTTTCGAGTACTCTTTGCTGGGAGGATTTGAGAGCCTTTTGGACGCTCGACATTATAGTTACGTGAGAGTCTCTAATGTCTCAGTACCGGATCACAGATAGAGTCGTAGTCTAGTTCTTTTAATTTTATTATAATTATTTGTGGGAAAACCCTTCGAAAAAAATTTGTAATTAATGTATTTAGATTTCGAAATGCGCACTCTTTAAGTTAAAGAATTTTCTTTTTAAACAGGTTTTAGTTTATCCCGTTTTATCTAATTACCTGGATGGTTTTGATTAATTTTTAGTTAATTAATCTTAAATTTCTATAAGTAATACTCTGATTAGAGTCGTATGCTATAAACTGCCTCTCAACCTACTCAAGTACACTCTGCAAAATTTGAATGGGGATCTTTTAGTGTACTTTATTGCTTGTAAACACAATGTCTTAAATTGTATTTTCATATGTGTAATCAAGCCCAAACACCCCAAAAACCCTTTATCCTTTTATCTGTTAGTTCTTAGTTGAATCTTGTCAAGCTACCTAGGTTGGTGTGTGCTGTTGAGGAGTTCTTCTAAGAAGGATAGGTCAGAAACTGGGAGTAAGTTTCCGAGTGGGAATAGCTTGAAGAGGCTGAAGCAAAGACTACTATTGTAAGACCAATGTGTGGTCATAAGTGTTGTAACTATTTGGGAAATATTGAAAATACTCACAAGATGTGAGGAGTGGATGTAGCCCAAGGTTTGGGGTGAACCACTATACATCTTGTGTTATTTCTCTTTACTCATCTCTATTATATCACTTGTGACACTTCATATAATTCACTTAAAATCAAGGAATCTGTTTCATATGAAAAAATTGTAGAATCATAAGTTATAGAATGCTTAAATCATTGCATATGTTTCTGTTTATCATCATATAAATTACTTAACTCCCTACATCATTAATTCAGTAACTTGAGTAGGTTTATCTGTTGTATCACTAACTTACTCAACGCCAAGAGCAGTCTTGAGAGCAAGTTAAATTGTATTAAGTGCAGGATTTTTAAACAGTTCACAATTCAAACCCCCTTCTTGTGACAACTATTCACTTCAAGTTGGATATGTGTTGCATCGTCATGCATCATCATGTTTATGACGTGTTATGATTATGATTTTGCTTTGATAGTATGTCATGCTATGTGACTATGTATATGCGTCTGTTTTGGTTATGTATTTTTTCCCCGTATAGTTTGGGCATGATCTATCACCCATGCAAACTTTTTTAGTATTGCAACAGAAAATGAAGAGACTACAGGATTTGTGTGAGTAGTTGTGTAGCGACATCTACAGGATGCCTTGGTAGTAGTGAAAGTTCGTCAAATCGCTCGATGCTTTCTTATTATTTATGACATGAGTTTTAGTTATTATTATTGTATGAGATTATTAAACTCTGATACATATGACATCGGGTGATGGGTTACTTTCCTATTATTATTTTTACAAACGAACTACATGATGGTTTTAATACAATTCCTATTAATTGCTTTTGGATTAAGTTAAGTTTATGATGTGATACTCTCATTTTTGCTTTGCAAAAAGGTTTTTCAAAAATCCGTGTTTCATTCTGTGATTGTTTAAACCTTTTTCTAACTACTAACAACAAAATATATGTTTTAGGATAGAGGGTGTCACACATATAGTTAGAAGGAGACCTGAACAGGAAGAGAGATTCTTCGTGGAAGAAGGTGGTGGTCATCTGGAGACAGTGGCGTACCCAAGACCCCGAGTCAGTAGAGGCAGAATATAAAAATTGGGATCATTGAGTTCCAATATAGAAAAATAAAGGAAGTAAAATACCAAAAAAATGTAAAATTTTACTTGTAATTTTCTGCCAAAAAAGATTTTACGTGTAATTTTTTTGTAAAATGAGAGGTTGCACTTGCATACCATCATTCTAATGTAGGCTTGTCACTTCCTGTAGAGACCTGGACGCCTAAGTTAGATAGAGTTTAGGAAGTGTTAAGTGAGTTTGGAGTAAACGCATACATGAGGCTTTCACCATTTCTGACTTATATAGTGCCTTTTTGATATGGTTTGTGAAGAGTTAGGCAATTAAGAAGTTATTCAATTAGTTAGTATTCTGTTATTTTGTTACTCTCTAGTTGTTTTGCATGTTAATGGGTCGTCAGGCCTTTTGAATACTTATTCAGTTTTTTTTTGACACCCTTAACCCCATTATACTTTTAATGTAGAAAATAGTAATTGGTCTTGCTTTTCGACGGAATAAAAATCGGAGTTTGTGAAGACCTTCACATGGTTAAGAGCACCACATTGTCAATCCAAACATCAATACTCAAATTCCCATGCAAGTTAAAACCGATATACAATACGTCAATACTCGAAAAGACGCAACAATCATTTGTGTGACTGTTTCTGACATAAGTCACCCAAAGATAACCGGCCTATAGACCTGATTGATAGGGTTTAAGGCTGGCCCAAGGAAACAGTTCAATCAATCGCTGTCTTTGACATAAGATGAGTCGAAAACTCGACGACCAGATGACGACACACAATGTCGAATCAATACAAGTCATATGTACACTATCTCATGCTTAACCAACTTGGGGGAAACTATTCTGGACCAGTATCTCGGATACTCGGCCTAGTATGCTAAAAGCCCAAATGCGAGGGCCTTTATGTCGTTTCTGAGATTCTCGACCAAATAACATTGAATATGATTAATAACTACAAATAATGATCAAATCTCAACAAAAATATCGACTAACCACCTCAAACCTTATCGATAAGATCCTACATATATCGGATTTCACTCAGAATTCGGGTACGTTCCCATTTTTTTAAAAGACTTCCCGATATTATACACGCACTGACTTGCCACTGCCTTCTCTCGAGAGATTCCAACGTTTCTACTGCCGATCACCGCGATCCAGATGCATCCAGTTGTTCATCTCATTCAACCATTTGAAATCTCTTTCCAGACCATCACCAATGAGTTCACCTCTAAACAGTTTTTAACATATATGTATGACGAATTTGACTACTCTTCACTTTAAAAATTAAAAGTATCTCAATCTTTAATGATAAAATTAAGTGAATAAAGTTTAACAAATATAATTTATTATTTGTCCAAAAAAACAAATATAATTTATTATGTATTTACAATTATTAATTTTTATCAACAAATAAAAAAATTTAATTTTCTATTTCAAATATTCACTTTAAATTAATAAGTAAAATCCAGTTATCACTGTCTATAAATTGTACATCAGTTATTGTTGATTGGAAACTAGCTCAATTATGATATTGATTGAGTTATTTCTTTCCACTTTATATTACATGAGTATACAATGAAAATGAGCATTAGGGACCATGGGGGTAGGTGGTCGTGCGACTTCCCATTTTTTTAATAGATGACCGCCTTTCTTTTATTTTTGTATGCATTCACATTCACTTTCTTTGCTATTTCATGACTTGGAGGGCAAGACATGGATTTTATATTCAATATTTTATGCATAAAACGTGTCCATTTTTTCCTTCGATAATTAAAATTATCAAACCACCATTTAAAAGAAAAAACGAAGTTCTACTATATAAAGCCTCAGCTTGTCTTGCCATTTCGTTCATTCGCCTTCGTCTGCACTCAACTCAAAAGTAGCTCTCTTCTAACCCCACCCCCCCCCCCCCAAAAAAACAAAACAAAAAAAAAAACAACCACCAATGTGTTTTTAGCAAGTAAGCACACCCGTTTTTACTATCATATACTTTTCTTTCAGAAATTTATTTCCGAAAGTATATCATGTTTTCGTCCGAAAATTTATTTTTAGATAAATTATGTCGTCTAAAAATAAATTTTTAGAAAAAGAATACATGTTAACAAAAACGGGAGGTGTCTTTAGTTATTTCCATGTTTTTATGGTTTGTGTGTTGTGTTGTTGTGTTGGACGATGAAGATAATACTTGGTTCGCTCGTCGTGCGTAAGAGCAAAACCTGCCTTGCCGATATGTTTTATTCTGAGTCCAACTCTTTAGTAGTTGCCTTCCGCCCCTCCAGAGTTGTTCACGTCCAGATTTGTTCCTCTTTTCATCGGTTAACTCATGTGTTCTATATTGGACAGCATGATTTAAACATTTTAAGTGTTGTTACTAAAATAGTTCATGCTTTATGTTTTAAAACAAAACATGATCATTTCGTTCGTAAAGCCTAGCACAATTGGCGTAAGCTGACGTTGTTAGGCTGAATATTTTTCGTGGTTGCCCGGGTTCGAACTCGGGATCCCCACTTTGTGTGTGTGAGTTTACGGGTCTGCAGACCAAAAAAAAATGATCATTTCTTTTTAAATACTAACATTTTTCGCATATGATTTGATGAGTTAATTAACATGCTAAGAACCATCCATGGCAGTTTAATTAAATGCATGCCAATAAGTGGATCATGTGAGAACATAAAAAATTTAACTAAAAACTATATAAGGTTAGTAAAATTTTACTTGCTCTTTTTTTGTAAGGGAAAAATTTACTTGCTCTTACGATTATATAGTTAAGATTATCAATTTTTTTATTTTGTCCAAGATTGTATAGGTTAAGCCTTAATAATAATAATTACCAAGTTTTTTTTCCTTAATAATTACCTATTTTTCCTATTTATTTTATAGATTTATCTCCATAGAATCTCTCTCTACCCACCAAATAGAAAAATAATAATTCATAAAAAAAAAATGAGTCACTAATAAGGCTTAACCTTTAGGACCTTGAATAGAAAAATCGTAACATTATATCTATTATTATTATTATAAAGACAATCGCGTGAGAAATGCGTCGCATTTGGTTAAGTTATTGGGATCGTTTCTCTGATTCAGGGGTGCCACTTTATATGGTAAGCTTGAAGATTGATTCTTGATTTATTATAATAATGAATAATAAAAGCTTCCTATTTGTATAGTTGTAGTTTGCACTTTGCAGGAACATGATTTTTGGGGAAGAAAAACGGTGAGGAATAAGACACGGCCAATTGTTGGGGAACAAAGGCAGCACATGATGTGTGGAGAAAGGTGTCAATTTTTAATTAAAAAATTAATCTCAAATTCTCATTTTTCACACTACACTTTAATTTTTATCTAATGGTTATTATTAAATACCTGAAATTTATCTAACGGTTATTGTTAAATACCTGATATGTTCAGAGAGTGAATTGTCATCCTCTCATTCCAAATTCAAATGGAATATTTGGATAGGACGAATGAGCCCATGTAGATTTGGAACATTAAATTCCAAGTCTCTTAAGGGTATTTACAACACCCCCTTTTTTTCCAACAACACCCCCTGGTGTTCTGGAAACTAGTTTCTCTAATACTTTTCTCCCAAAACTAGTTTCCGAAAAGCATTAAAAACTAAAAAGCATTTCGGAAACTCCGGAACTGGGGGAAAAAAGAGAGAATGCTGTAAGCCTATTAATTGCTTCAACATCCCAAGTTAAGAGTATATAGTTGAACACTAGTAACAAAAAAAAAATGCTTCATATTAGATTTATATTATTACACTTGATACAAGCCATAATTCATGAAGAACAAGAGAGTAACAGTTACGTGGGACGCGAATAACTAACACTAGGAAAACCGAAGGGACAACGAAGAGGGGACTTAACCTCAACGACGCACACGAATATAGTCTTTGTTTGGGAGGGAGGGAATTAATAAGATGAACACCACATTTACATGCAGCATTTGTATGTGCAGTTAAAACTCTTGGCCACACTCTTTACAAAACGATTTTTTTTCCTAGCTACAACACAAATAGGACTCAAATATGTGAGAATGTGAGAACAGCTCTATATGCTAGAGGGACCATATTAATGAGTTTAAATTTTGATCTCTATGCTTGCTTGCATGGTACACACAGTTACAAGGAATGCCCTATAAGACCAACTATATGATAATAAACTGACTTTGCCACATCCTATGTTTTTTGAAGGGACACTTAGCCAGAGGTAGTACGAGAAGAAGCACCTTGGTTCATCAGGAAACGAACAACGACGCATGTAATGTTGTCAGAACTACCTCTCTGGTATGCTTCTTGCATCAGCCTCTTTGCTGCCTCCTCTGCATCCTCAATTGGTTTTATCATAGCAACAGCTTCCTGGAGAAAGGCAGAAAAAAAATGAGTTATTAGATAAGACTTCAGGGCCAGGGTTTGATTTTCTGATTTTACGACGACATATTTATCAGAAATGACTCCCATTTTCCGTATGCTTTTTAGTTCTATTTTTTTCACTAATGATTTCAAAAATACTGCATGCTTTTCATTTCTATTTTTTTAACTAATGATTTCAAAAATAAGTATTTTTGTTTCCTGAGGCACCAAGCACCTAAATATGGGTACAGATAGGGGTGGAAGTAGGCTGGACCAAACAAGGTTTTGGTTAAATATGACTGGCCTGTTCTAGAAATTCAAGACTCAAGTCTGGTCAGTTACCTGTCAAAGGCTTTTTTTAGGCCTGGCCTGACCTTTTTCTGTTAGCCTATTTAAAGGTCTGTTATCCCACCTATATCTAAGTAGGTTAAAAGACTAATATATAGGCCAATGAAGATAAATTTTATACATGATAAACTATAAATTATAAAAAACCTAAACAATTACTACTCGATGGCATGAGACATAAGGGTGAAAATAGACTAAGCTAGACTGAGCTTTCTAGGACAGAAACTGTCTTGTTTATTTGATATGAGCCTTTTTTAAAGCCTGATAGAAATAAATTCATTTGTATCTTTGTGGTTTAGAATGGAAATGCACAATATTTACCAAAAAGAAAAAAGTGGAAGTGGTGAAAATCACTGCAAACCTCATTTGAGACAACATCCCATAGCCCATCACTGGCCAATATAAGAAACTCAAGAGAGCTATCAACCTTTTCTTCCTGCAAGACCATACAAATTTTGGTGAATAAAATATACGGAGGAAAAATGATGCAAAAAAAAAAAAAAAAAAAAAAAAAAAAGACTTAAAGCAATTGAACAAGAATAAAGACCAGTCAATATTGAGAGTGGTTATATTAAAAATGATTCATATGGTTAGCAGCATTATTCTTCAAGAAGCTATAAAATGCTACTTTTAAAGGTTAATTGCAGAACAAGTATATCAGCAAAGGATTTTTCAGTTCATTATAATGTTTCACCTTCATTAAGCTCTGGGAATTTCAAATTACACAAATGTCCGATAGACAAATATGCATACAATCGCAACCAGATGCATGGTTATAGCATCATGCAAGTCAGTCAGTTTCAATCTCAATAGAACAAATTCTTGGGATCCATTACCAATGACAAATCCATATGTATGAAGCTCTTTCTGAGCTGCATATATGTTTTAGGGTAGTTAGGCATGTTATAAGCAAAATGTTATTTTTCATCTTCTAATTTGAAACAATTTTCTCTCTTAATTTTATTGATAGAATGCTTTGCAATGTGAACCATATAATAAATCATGCACCCTTATACAGAAACAAATTGAGATGAATCTAAGAATATGTGAAATATCCAAGAATGGATGTCACAATATTAGAAAACGCACCTGGATTTCTGGATCAGCAACAACATACTGCTTCAGGAGTCGGTCACCAAATGCACGGGAAACAGCAAGAACACCGCCAACTCTCCAAGTTCCTGTAAATGTATTGTTTGAGTACTCCACGGAGATGAGTAAAATAAATCAATAAATTAAATCACAAGAGCTAACTATGAGATGACCTTACCAGCCCACATAACAAAGCCCCCTGCATCTTCTATCCTTTGCCTCTCATCAGTTTGGTCTGGTTTGTGATCTCGAGAAACAGCAATGGCTAAAGAAAACAAAAATTAAAATATTTAAGCAATCCTTCAAATCAGAAGGTTGAAGTGATTTTCTCAACACCCAATATCCATACACAAATGCAAACACCCGAACCCTTACAAATCCATTATTGGTACACAATTAAAACCATATGAACGCCCTTTATTACTTATCCATGAATGTTACGAAGATAGTCTTTTAACATACATTTAGAAGGAAAAGAAAGAATCATCAATAATGGTATTTGAAATATAAAAAAATATATATATGTCATTATTGTCATATATGCACATGCCAACATACAAACTATGATAAACCCCTCACTGAACACTTGTAATTGCGGAAGGAGATAAATGTATAAAAAATCATTAGAAATTAAAATGATGACATAAGTGACAGATGCAAGACGGATAATGACTATAAACTTGTTCTCACAATACAAATATTAAGTACTTCAATATCAACAGGTAAAGACAACAATAGTAGGAATCAAGCAGAAAAGCATACAGTTGGCATAATATAGGAACTTCCAGAAATTATTTTACAATCATAATGATTATGACTTCCTGAGGTACTAAAAAATTAAATTCATGTGAAACAATATAAGTTTTACACTGTATGCAACTAAAAACGTATTTACCATACAAGAACATGAACATAATTGCCTTACCGTTTCCACCCCTGCATATAACAGCTCTGGAGTCCCCAACATTTGCAACAAGCAAACGGTCACCAACGAGAATGGCAGTGGAAGCAGTTGATCCAGCATCTCTGTTTTGATTATTTTCAGATTTCAGAAATTCAGAGTCGGTATGGTTATATGCATCAGCTGTCGGAAAAAACAGTTTGGCAGGAGCAGAGTTATTCTCAAGATTACGCAAATTGAAGAACATCAAGTTAAAGGATCACACTGCTATAGTTAGGAAACTACAGACCTATTGCAGATTTGGTGTCAGTAATGAATTTTGGGTGACTGATCAAATTGCTAAATAGGTTTTGCTTGACATACTCGGCAGCACGTGCACCACCATGACCTGAAAGTTTTAAACAAGAAAGTTAAGATACCTTCTTCATTTCTAGTATAGTATAGCATCAAAGAATGTTTTATAAACCGAACCGACGAGACCTCCGGGTCATGGCTAAATTGCTTTAAACCGCTCAAACCAGCGTATACCGGAGGTTGAACCGCCCAGATAACCGAACCGTTGACAGGCCAGTTTCCGGTTCAACCGGCTGAACCGTCCAGTTCGGTTTTTAAAACACTGACATCAAGCATAGGCTATAAATAGTCAAGAGTAGACAATTCTGACATGCTCAAATGCTAGAAAAGAAATACTTTCTGAAGCCGAACAAAGAAAAACACTGCACCAAATAATTGCTCCTAAAAGGAATTAATAAGGATCTTCATCACAACAAAGAATACTTGAAAGAGAAAGTATCAGACAATGTCGAAGCCTCTGGATATTATGCTCAAAGGCGGATTACTTATATGAGAAAACTCCAGAGATGGGGTGCAGGAAACAGTACTATAGCTGATCAGAATGATCGAGAAATTCAAAACCGCAGATTTACTGGCATGGGGATCAGGATGAGAGTGCAACTTTAAACAAATCCAAATTTTCCTCTTTATGCATGTCTGCATGTGCATTTGAGAAAATAAAAGCAAAAGCACAGAAGCATCTGCATATGGCACTACTAAGCCGCATGGAACAGTTAATTTCCCAATAACTTACAAAGGGAAATCTAGGAATAGAAACAATTAATAAAAAATAAACCCTAATATAAATAAAAATATTATTAGTCCTATTGGCAATAGTTCATTATGTGTCCAATCAATGTACAAATACAACTAGTCCCTTAGCTTAGCATCTCATTAAAATAAGTAGCAGCGATACAAGGAGATGGAGATGAGAGAATACTGTAAATATACCATCAAAAACTCCGAAAAGGCCAACAATTTCACCATCAACACCATCAATTCTTGTCTCATAAAAATCTTCCATTGATGATCTCTTGCCAGGGGAGCTAGCATACCCATAGCTGAATTTCCCATTCTGACTGTATACACAAATCATAACAACAAAGCATGTCAAAATCATCTCATTCAATCCACCCGAAGACACAAAATTTAAAGGAATACAAGTTAATAAAAAATAAAAAAAGGCAAAATTGGACTACAACATTCAACAAAACTAAGATTGTCCAACACAATATCAACCAAGGCCTAATCAAAGAAATTTATTAAAAAATTCTAATAAAATTGAGTCTTGATTCTTGAACCAAAAATTTTATCAAAAAAATTCCAAAGAATTTTATCACAAAATATTCAATACAAAACCTTCCAATCCAAGAATGAATGACATTAACCAACAACAATAACTATAACCATTAAACACAGGTAAAAAAAGCAAAACCATTTCACCAAATTCTAGATCTAGAGAAAGATGAAAACAAACCTGAGTCCCCCACCGCTTACAGGTGAATCATCAGCAGCATGAACCTGGCTTGAAGAGGACAAAACTGAATTGAGGTAACCCATATCACAGGTTGAATATTCAGGGTTCCCAGATACTATTAGTTTGACCAACACCAAAATATGAAGAAACAATAGCAGAATTGCGTGTATACAGCTTATTCTTGCGTGCAAAAGATTCCAAGTTATCATAACACTAATTGGGGGTGTGGGGTCTTTTGGAATCAGAAACTTCCAAGTTTATTAATCTGCATAGAAGAAAGAAACCGCACAAGGAAGAAAGTTCTGTTATTAATTAATCCCACAAAAAAAAAGATAAATTTAATAAAAGACACAAACTTTGGATCACCCAAGAGGTAAAAATAAAGAAAGACACAAACTTTGCAACATGGGATCAAATATTGAAAAAGATTGGGATTTGGGATGAAAAAGGAAGCAATTAGAGAGAGAAAGTATACCTGAGGAAGAAGAGAAGAGAAATGCCATGAGAGAGAGAGAGAGAGAGCAAGTTACAACGATAAGAAAACAAAAGAGAGTGGTTCTGTTTTTGTTTCAATTTTAGTTGATTTTAGTTGAAGTCAGCTCATTGTTTTTTGTCTGTTTGAACAAACAACAACAACAACAATTTGAGTTCATCACATTCGAACGCGATCTTGTTTTAGAAAAACCTAACACACCCCCAAAAAAAATATATATATATATTTGAGTAAATAATCCCTTTGGCCGTGAGGCGCTGTACTTTAATCAATAAATGTGTTCAAATTTTAAAAATATCATTGAGTGTGTCTTTTATTAATAACTTTAGATATCAAATCGACTAATAAAAAATATATTTAAAAACTAAATTGACTAATAAAACACATATTTGATGACCTGACTAACAAAAGATATGTTCGAGAATATTTTTATAATTTTTATATATCAGGTACTATAGTGACAAAATTACTATTTTTTGACAAAATTACTGTTTACTCTAAATATTTTCTCTGAATTTTGTGTCTTCGTGAGAAAATCAATCAAAGAGGGAAAAAATACTTGTCTTTCTTTTCTTATAAAAGAATAAAGATTTTTGGTGTTTAGTTATTGATTGATTATTGTCGTTGTTAGTTTTGAATTTTTGGGTGAAGCCAAAAAAGGTTGTTTGTTCGGGGATTCAGCAAGCGCCAAAAATAGGTGGTAACGTACACGCGCGTAGCCGGAGGATAAGGGAAGATTGGGTGGGACCAAGTCAATGCCAAAATAGCACTGTGTCTGTGTCCCATGGATCACTCATCTCTACTCGGGTAGAGATTCTCTCTATTTTTTTTTATTTTTTAAATAAAATAAAAAAATTTATTATTATAATTTTAGGTAAATAAATATACATATTTTTAAAATAAATGATATATATTTAGTATTTATATGTATTTATACACTTAAAATTATAATAATGGATTCTTTATTTCTTAAAGAGTGGTATTGACACCCATCTGCTTTCCTTTGCATTGCATTGTTTTTTTTTTAATTAATTACGAGATCTGCTTTGCATGCTGAAAGTACTCATGCTTGTGATTCCTGAGATTGAGGTGGGGCACTGGTTGGATGGATTTGGATTGAACTGGAATTCATGAAAATTAAATAAAAATTTTAAAAATAGAAACAAAAAGGAAAATAAAAAATAAAGGGAAAATTATATATATATCTGTCACCTAAAATCAATTTTCTTATTTACCAATAAAGGTTGGGTCTAGCAGAAGGGGCTAATCCCCCACAATATGGCGAACCAAGGTTCGAATCCCCTCTAGGAGAGGTTTTCACATTTAGTGCCCGATGCGCATCAAACAGGATTGCCTCCGTTGGGAGAGACTTGTGGGGAAAAAAAAAATCAATTTTCTTATTTTATTATAAAAGAGAACTTATTTTTTTATATGATAAAGAACTATTTAAGATATTTTTTTCTCAAAGTAATACCAATACTCGTCATCACCAATGAAAGACTTTCAATACAAGAAAAATTCGAAGCCTTTTCACTAACATTGTCAAACAATTAATAAGAAAGTTCCAAAGAGTTGGTCTAGTGGAACATGACAGGGTCACCTATCTGATAGGTCGCAGGTTTAAATCTCTATCAGTCTCCTTGAGGTAAGGTAAATTAGAGCCTGAAGGTATTCTCTTTCTCTGCTTTGAACTGGGGCACCGTCCTCTTACCCGAAATTTATACTTATCAAAAATAATAATAATTAATAAGATAGAAAGATATTATTACTAAACAAACATACCAAGTTTGTTCCAGTTTTATGAGTTTTCTTTGTTTAAACTTGATACCCAAACCAAACATGTCGAGTCGAAGTATCCAAAAGCATGGAATCGATCCCATAACAAAGCCCAACCTTGGCATTAACAATTGAGACAAGTCAAGCAGGAGCAATGTGGTTGATGTCAAGTGAGCTCACACAGCCATGGGCGAGGGCGAGGGCAAAGGGCGAGTAGATCGGAGGTGACAGAGCAGAACGTGCTTTATGTCTTCTTCTTTACGGTATGTTTGTTTGGGGGTGGAATGGTGCAAGAGACTGAGGGACGAGAGAGATTGGTGAGAAGTGGATCACTTCTCCGATTTGGTTGGAGAAGAAATTGGAGAGAGAGAGAGAGAGAGAATTGGTGGGTCCCACTCACTTTTTTGTTTCTCTTCAATGTTGCGAAGAAAGGCGACATAACGTTTATTTTTTTTTTGCTTTTTCCAATTCTACCCCTATTCTCTTATTATATCTCAAATAATTTAAATTTTTAGTCAAGGATATTGATGTCTTTTAAAAAATAATCATCACTTCTCTCTTCTCTTTTTCTCTTCTCTTTCTCATAAACCAAACAATACCACAAATCTAATCTATTTCTCACCTATCTCTCTCTTCCTACACTCTCTCTCACCTATTTCCCTTTTCACAACTTCTCTTCGGAACCAAACACACTATTAGTGTCACAACGTCTTTGGCCACTGTCTAAGAGTGACTAGAAAAGTGGTAATGAAGAGGAAATTGGAGTGCATCACCAGAGATTCAGAGGAACTTGGATCATAATCTCCCTTCCCCATTTTATTATGGAAGCCGAAAGAAGAGAGAGAGATATTGAGATGAATCAGCGAGCTCCAAGCCTCCAACCATTGGAAGGAACCATATGGGGCAGCAAAGTCATTTGCATCACTATGTAGGCAAGGCTTGGATGATTGACTTAGCCAGGGTCACCCTCTCGGCAAAGGAAAGGTTAGAAGCTTTCCAATTGCTAAGTCTCTTATTCACTTTCTTCAAAATGAAGTTGTGGGTCTGCTTGTTGACCCTTTTGTGAAGGAGCAGAACGCCAAGATACTTTCCCAGGTCTTCAGTCTTTTGAGAACCAAAGGCATCACTAATAATTTGTCGCGTTTGCCACGGGACATTCTTTGAGAAGAGGATATGAGTTATGTCCGGATTAACTTTTTGGCCCGAGCTAATGCAAATCACAACTAACATTTTCTTGATAATCTCAACCTGTTGAACATTAGCCTCTACAAACAAAAGAAAATCATCAACAAAAGTAAGATGGGAAAGTTTTGGACCACCTCTATAAATTCGGATAGGCCTCCATACTTTGTGATCCACTGCCACTCAATAAGGTGGAAAAGTCTCTTGATGCATAGGACAAATAGGTAAAGAGAAATTGGGTTCCATTACCTAACTTCACGAGACAGTTTGAACTCCTCAAGGGCTTCTCCGTTCGACAACATTCACATCTTAGATGAAGAAATACAATGCCATATAAGAGTAACAAACTTTGAGGGGAAACCAATATCCTCTACCCATATTATACACGTCTCTTTTATTTTCCTCAGCCGTAACTCCCTATCAAAAGCTTCAACCTCATGCTTCTCAAGGTTAGGGAACGGTCCCTCTAAGCAACCTAGAACCGGAAAGGACGCCTATGCTTATTCCACCTCCTATTGTGCATTATTCACCTTGCCGTTCATGGACGTGTGGCGAATTGCATTGAAATCACCAATTAGACTCCACAATGCATCAACTGAGGCGTGGATATATTTTAGTGTTGGGAAAAACTGTGTAAGTGAGATAAAATAAATTTCCACGAACCCCAGGATAATTTCCCAAACCAAATAGATGAAAATAACGCCAAAGATTTTAGCGTGGAAAACCCTCCAAAGTGAAGGTAAAAACCATGGGACCCGTAAGCCGCTTAAACTTCCACTATAACAATAATGGGATTACAAACTTCACCCTTAGGTGATCTCTCAAAATTAATACAATAAGATTGTACTCTCAATTTGTGGATAAAACTCTCACAAATTGGCTCTCTCTAATTTTTCTCTCACTCTTTCTCTTAAGCAAGGCTTCTCTCTAACTAATGCTTGTTGCACTTAGTTGTGAATGAGATGAATTTTGCTCTACCATCCACTCCCTATTTATAGAAGAAATGAATGGTGTGAACACTTGCAAATTGTGTCAATCTTAGATGGCCACCAACCATTTGACTCACCAACCATTTGACTCACCAATTTGCTTTCATATTGGCTGGATGCCAACAAATCTCCCCCTCCAGCCAATGGGGAAATATCCTCGTATCAATATGGGGTTGATATTAAGCCTGCAACTTCTTTGCAGACTTCTAGCTTGTCCTTTGGTAGAGCTTTGGTCATCATATCAGCCCCGTTGTCGTTGGTGTGGATCTTCTCAACTTTCAGCAGTTTTCTTTCTAACACATCACGGATCCAGTGATATCTTACGTCGATGTGTTTCGACCTTGAATGAAATGTCGAATTCTTCTTTGAGATGTATTGGCGCTTAATCGTCGCAATAGAGAACATAATTTTCCTGGTTTTGTCCCAACTCTTGTAGGAACTTCTTCATCCACAGGATCTCCTTGCAACCTTCATGATTGCAATGTATTCCGCCTGTGGTGCTTAAAGCAATACAATTTTGTAATCGTGATTGCCATGAGACAGCCTCCTCGCAAATGTTATCGGATACCCGAAATAGACTTTTGGTATCCACGTCTCGACCATATCTCAATCAGTATATCCTTCTAATACGGGTTTTCCATTACCAAAACACAAACAATGACTAGATGTACCTGAGATATCCGAGTATCCATTTGATCACGCCCGATTGCTCTTTTCCAGGATTTGATAAAATCGACTCACAACACCAATCGCATGTGCAATGTCCGGTCTAGTGCATACCATAGCGTACATCGATCGCCAACCGCCGATGCATATGGCACTTTGTTCATTTATTCTCTCCTCCTTGCATGAGGGACACCGCTCACTTTGAGCTTGAAGTGACTAGCGGTGGAGAACTAATGATTTTGCTTTGTCCATGTTGAATCTTTCAAGAACCTTTTCCACGTACCGTTCTTGAGATAGCCAAATTTTGTGATTCTTCCTGTCACGGGTAATCGTCATGCCAAGAATCTGTTTAGCGGGTCCTAAGTCCTTCATTGCAAAGGACTTGCTCAACTCTTTCTTCAACCTGCTAATCTTGCCGTTGTCTCGGCCAATAATCAACATGTCATCAACATAAAGCAAAAGAATGATGAAATCTCCATCAGAGAATTTCTTGATGAAGACCTTGATGGTCTGCCGTCGTTCGATTGTACTCATTTTTCTCCATGAATGAGTCGAACTTTTTATACCATCGTCTCGGTGCCTCGCCTGCACCATACAAACTCTTCTTCACCGCACACCAATTTCTCTTTCCCTTTGACTTGGAAACCTTCAGTCAGCCGCATGTATATTTCCTCGTCAAGATCACCATGTAAGAAGGCGGTTTTTACATCAAGTTGTTCAATCTCTAGGTTGAGACTTGTAGCCAAGCCAAGAACAACTCTGATCGATGACATCTTCACCACCGGTGAGAATATTTCATCAAAGTCAACTCCCTTTTTCTGAGCGAATCCTTTCACAACCAGCCTTGCTTTGTAACGTGGTTGTGAGCTGTCTTCTTCACTTTTAACTCTGTACACCCACTTGTTCTTGAGTGTTTTCCTTCCTTGTGGTAGTGTTACCAAATCATATGTGTGGTTCTCATACAAAGATTTCATTTCTTCTTGCATGGCTTTTAACCACTCATTCTTATGCTGGTGAGTAAGAGCTTCGTCATAGCTCTCTGGTTCTCCCCCGTCAGTGAGCATCACATACTCGGTAGGTGAATACTTTTGACTCGGCTTCGCTCTGGTAGATTTCCTTCTGCTTTTTGATTGGACATGTTAGGAACTAACTCTTGTTACGAGCGTCCGACTGCTACAGTTACGGACTTTCAGCTAGTGGATCAACATCATTAGTATCTGGTGTAGCTCCCCTGTCATCAGAATCTATTGGTGGAGAGACTGGTTCCAGATTAACTAGAATTTCATCTGACTGTGGATTTTCTGGTTTCTTCAAATCCTTGATTGTTTGATCTTCAAAAAATACCACGTCCCTGCTTCTAATGATCTTTCTGGTAGCTGGATCCCAGAGTCTGTAGCCGAATTCTTCATGGGCATATCCCACAAAGATACACTGCTTTGTTTTTGCATCCAACTTGAACCTGTCATCTTTTGGGATGTGAACAAATGCTCTACAGCCAAACACCTTCAAGTGTTTGTATGAAACATCTTTCCTATCCAGGACTCTTTCTCGGTACATCATAGTTCAATGGAACTGATGGAGAAAGGTTGATCAAATCGATCTTTGTCCTCATTGCCTCCCCCAAAAGGAGTTTGGCGCTTTGTATTTGAGAGCATACATCGACTCTCTCACAGATGGTTCTATTCATCCTTTCAAAGAACACCGTTGTGTTGAGGTGTCTTTGTCACCGATTTTTCTAATCTAATGCCAAAACCTGCGATTACTCCTCGAATGGTCCGCGATACTCACCGCCATTGTCCGCCAGACACACACTTCAACTGCCTGCCGCTTTCTTTCAACTTTCACATGAAATTGCTTGAAAACTTCCAAAGACTCGATCTTTGGTTTTCAAAGTAAAGGCCCACACTTTTACGGAATGGTCATCAATGAAAGTCACGAAATAAAGTGCACCTCCTTGTGACTTATCATTCATCATGCAGACATCGGTGTATCAAATCTAGAAGATTTGCCTTTCTAGATGGTGGGAACTTGAAATGTAACTCTGTGTTGTTTTCCCATTAAACAATCAACACATTTCCCCAATGATGTACTTGTCATTTACGCAAGAGATTCTTCTTGGAAAGAATCCTAATACCCTTTTCACTCATGTGGTAGCCGCTTATGCCATAGCTTCGGTTGGAACTTCTTTCTTCTTTGATATTTACTTCTCCTCTACATAACTTGGCTTCATTAAATAGAGAGAAGTATCTTTCTTGCCTTTTGCTACCACCAGGTTTCCTTTGGTGAGCTTCCAATTTCCTTCACCAAAATAGCTATTGTAGCCATCATCATCAAGTACTCGGTGGAGATCAGTTGAGGCGTATATCGTGAACATGCCTCACATCTTTCAAACATAACCTGCATCCAAGGTTTGTTTCTAAATAAATGTTGCCGATGCCAATAATTGTGGATGCATCATCATTTCCCATCCTCACTCGTCCAAAATCACCCCGAGTGTAGGTTGAGAAGAACTCCGTTTGAGGTGACATGGTAGGAAGCACTGAGTCAACTACCCAGGTAGAGTCTTGACATGCAAGATTGACATAATCTGCATCTCGAACAATGGTAACATCTTCGGTGTGATTCGCGGTGTCATTTGTTAAACTTCGATTCTGTTTCTTTAAGCTGTTTCAACTTTCGGCACTCTCGAATGAAGTGCGGGAAGGCCGCATGATGGTGGCACTTCTTATCATACCTCGATCTGGACTTTGATTGTCCTCTTTGCCGATTTGGCTTTGAGAGCTTCTACCTTTGCTTCTTCCACGCCCTTCTTGCTTGCCTTGTTTTTACGTGACAAGCGCTTGATTCGTGGATTATATCCTTCATCTTTTTCGCCGAGACTCCTCGCTCAACATCCTATCCTTTACCATATCCATGGTAAGCTTGCCTTCAGAGCGGAGTTCTCGATCGACACAACTAAGGTGTCGGCTTTTTGGTAGAGAACTCAAAGATCAGCGGTGCTTGTAACTCATCGTCGATGGTCATCTTCATCGAGTTGAGTTGATCTACAACGCCTTGGAACTCACTCATGTGTTCCGATACACTGCTACCGTCTTTGTACTTTAGGTTGACTAATCGTCGCATCAGATTGGCTTTGTTCTATGCAGTTGTTCTTGCATACATTTTCTCCAGCTTTTGCCAAAGAGCATGAGCATCATGTTCATTAGCAAAGTTTTGAAAAATGCTCTTGACAATCCATTGACGGATTTGAGCAAAGACACTTCCGATTCTGACGGCCCGGTCGATGTACGATGTCTTTGTCAAGCGTCGGTTGGTTTTTCGCTTTGCCGTCGATCTTATCATCCGCGAGTTGTTGTTGTAGTCGTTGCTTTCTCCTTCATCATCACGATCGGCTTCCATAGATCTTTAATGTATAAAAGATCTTCCATCTTTGGCTTCAGATTGCATAATTAAATGCGATCGCTTTATCATATTGCTTGGTTTCTCCTCCATTTTGATGGCGGTCAACAAGTTTCATTGTGCTTGAAACTTCTTACGCAATGAATAGTGATGGTGAATAATTTTTTCCGATGTGGAAGATCGACAAAGTCGCAACCACAGAGCATACTAAGAATTTTCCACAGACCTAGCTCTAGATACCACTTTGTTGGGAAAAACTGTGTAAGTGAGATAAAATAAATTTCCACGAACCCCAGGATAATTTTCCAAATCAAATAGATGAAAATAACGCCAAAGATTTTAGCGTGGAAAACCCTCCAAAGTGAAGGTAAAAACCACGGGACCCGTAAGCCGCTTAAACTTCCACTATAACAATAATGGGATTACAAACTTCACCCTTAGGTGATCTCTCAAAATTAATACAATAAGATTGTACTCTCAATTTGTGGATAAAACTCTCACAAATTGGCTCTCTCTAATTTTTCTCTCACTCTTTCTCTTAAGCAAGGCTTCTCTCTCTAACTAATGCTTGTTGCACTTAGTTGTGAATGAGATGAATTTTGCTCTACCATCCACTCCCTATTTATAGAAGAAATGAATGGTGTGAACACTTGCAAATTGTGTCAATCTTAGATGGCCACCAACCATTTGACTCACCAACCATTTGACTCACCAATTTGCTTTCATATTGGCTGGATGCCAACATTTAGCTCTTCCGAACAGCTCTGACATTGTTGGTAATGAGGGGAGCCATAGACCACCATTAGCAACCAATCCTCCCCTTAATTGTGCCAACAAACTTTCAAATGAATGCATTGCTTGCTGAGTGTTCGAGAACCTCCGTCTACCAATATTGAGAGTCCCACAAACACCATATGCCACAACATAGCCTCATGCTTATTGAATAAACTAGTTGTCAAACCCAAATCTTCTGACTGATCCTGCGCCGCTCACATGGGTCTCCAGCTAAAACACCATTCAGACATCGTATTCCCGTTTGAAATCCCTCATCAAACCTATGAACCCTTTATAGGCTACACCTCTACAGTTCCAACACAAAAACTTCATTGGATCATCATATAAGTTTGGACTCCTACCTGCCCAAGGCTATCATCATGTTGAGAATCAGCTTCCTAAGATCCATGAGAATTAGCACTAGGCTTCACAAAGACCTATATATTGCGACACATGCTCACTTAAACCTGGAGGCCATGACAATGAGTCCCCCGTGGACAACGTCGTTCGCCTGTGGCTTCCCACCTTGTCTACCTAGCTCCATCAAACAAGTATAGGTACTATAGTCCACCTACTTCATGAATAAATATTGTCAAATTTATTATGAGTAATCTTTATAAAGTCAGAGTTTCAAAATGTGATAATAAATAATCTTAATCATTACACAAAGTAAGAATATATAATCTCAATAATTTAATGTAACATAAATCATCAAGATTATATCAAATAAAACCGATCTTTGTAACCAAAAAAACCTATATTAAAACTCTATGGGGTTAGTCTACTGGAGCATGACAGGATTTGTATTCGATATGCCGTGGGCTCGAGTCCCCACTAGTCCCCTTGGTGTGAGGTAAATGTAACTATATTCGTAAGTGCTCAAAGAGCACGGAGGTCTTCTCTGCTTTGGATTAGGGCGTTATCCCCTCACCCTAAATTTTTTGTTATAAAAAAAAACCTATATTGATTATTCATATATAGCTACGTAATCAAGTTCATATATGCAAACTAATAAATTCAGTCACTTTAATCGTATGATATTTCTTGATGATTATGTATAAATAATATTAGATGATTTATACATTTGTAAATATATAATTTAATAATGGATATTTTTTATATTTTTAATAGCATCACATGTATTAAAATATAGTATTTTGTGAAATATCAATTAATTAATAAATTTGAAATATCAATTAATTAGTAAATTATATAAGATAATATATAATATACTTTATGATTAGATTGAAAAAAAATCATTTATTAAAATTTTTATTAAAAATCTAAGTAGTATTATCAAGACTTGTGACACGATTATTCTCACACACAGACATTATTCATTATTACGTTTCTATGATTAAGTATTGACTAAATATGATAGAAACCTTTAGCGTCTGATTGGTTTAGCAAATTTATCAACGAAAGAGATAAGTGCGAGAGAGACTACGGAGAAATAGGAAATTTCGTCAGTTTAAGAGAAATACGAGAGAGAGAGAGAGAGAGCTAAAATTGCATAGGACCCACCATTTTCTCAATTTTTGCTCATATGCGAAGAAAGTGGAGAGAAGTAGTTGTTTTCTTTTGCTTTCCAGTATTAACCCTCACTTCTCTTCCATTGTGCTTGTGAATTTTTTATTATATAAATAAAAGTGTTTGTGATGAATCACTTCAACGCTAGTTGCCTACGAAGAGTCCAATTGAGTAGCAATTCGTTTGAAAACTCAACGTTTATTGTTAACAGGGGGTGGGGAAGTGAAATATTTTGGGTTTATTTAATTAATTAATTAAAATAAATTAATATGAAATAAAAAAATTAGTTGGAATGAATAAATCTAATTAATTCATTTACTTTAAATATAAATTAATTAAGTATGTAATTAAAATAATTGTATATTAGTTTTTTAGTCAAGGGCATTTTTTATTTTTTAAAAATAATCAACACTTCTCTCTTCTCTGTTTCTTTTCTCTTTCTCTTATTCCAAACAATACACAAAGTCTACTATATTTCTCACCTCTTTCTCTCTTTTCACACTCTCTCTTACCTATTTCTCTCTTCACAATTTCTCTTCTGAACCAAACATATCATTAATGATAGAAAGGTCGACTAATTATAGCTAGCGAAGGCTAATTCAATTGCTAAGGATACAATTTATATCTCATAAAAACGTGAGTTTGAATCTCGTCACCGATGTGAGGAACTCGCGTTGGTTTTTTTTTTTTTGATAAGCAAATACTTTTATTAGGGGAATACAAGGGGTACTCCAACTCGGAACAACATGGGAGTGCCTCGTTAAAACCTCTCAGAGCCAAAACCCATTAAAAAAAAGACTAAGGGGATAAAAAAAGTACACCCACCATGGAATACAAGTATACACACATGTTTCACCAAAAGGAAAAGTAACATAGCAACACTAAAGGCATATCACGTCCATCAACAAATGTAAAGTCAACGGTGCCCAAAAGAAACAAAACAGTTGCACCCATTCCTCCAAAAAAGCATCTGATTGCAACCTCCTTTCAAGAATAATACTATAGTCCACACCAAAAAATGAAACCAGCCCACTGTGAAATTTCCGTGTGACCAGACACCAACAGCACAGCACCACGACAAGCAGAACATCTCCAAGCACAATATCCTGCAATTATCTTCCCTGACACAGAAAACACAAACCAGAAAACAGAAACACAGCAACTCAACTCCCTGCCCCAAACAGAAAATCATCAGTCTACAAAAAAGAAGTCACTTAATCGATTGTCAGCAGCTCAGGGGATTCGAACACCAATCAGAAAATTGCCAGTCCATTTTCCTCCCAGCTTTAGCAATGAACCAACCCCAAGATATTACCTTTATTTTTGCCACAATATCAGAGAGTACAAGAACTTTTCCTCGGAATAAAATATTGTTCCTTAAAGATCACAAAGCCCACACCACAGCACACCAAATTAGGTGCCTCACATTCTTCTTCACCTTTCCGACACGCAATAGACCAAATTGAATGAAATTTGCAATTCCATTATTATGCCACACCCTCGAGAGACCAATCCAAGAATAGATAGAACCCCATACCGCAAAGGAGAAGTTACAGCTAAAAAATAAATGGCTTACAGTTTCTTCCTGATGGAAACAAAGAATACAGCAGGCATTATGAATGGGTGTAATAATACCACGACTAATAAGTGCATTCCTTGTGGGGAGTCTGTCTGGCATCAGTCGCCACACCATCACAGCTACCTTAGAAGGAATAGCAGATTGCCACACACCCTTGCAAACTTTAAACAATTGTTGATCTATGGGGCTGTCAACACCGCGAGACATCCTCAGCAACTGTTGGTAAGCTGACTTTACAGAGAATTGTTCATTCTGATTGTGCTTCCAAAACCACTTATCGTCATTAGAAACATTTAAAACGACTTTCTGCAAGGCAAATTCTAGCTGCTGCCTCAAGACCTCCTCGTCAGTCCGCAAGGCCCTCTTCCAATTCCATTGCCATCTCCAGCAACTATTCACCCAGTTGCCACAGTTTGCAATAGTTGCCAAATTGTTTGAGGCAAGGTTAAATAATGCAGGGAGTACAAACATAAGAGATCGATCACCCAATCACTTATCAATCCAAAAATTTACTTTCTCACCATTGCCCAGACGTAAACCAACCGCACCATGGAACCATTCCGGAAAAAGGGAAATTAAATCACGCTACCAAATTGAGAAGTGACGCCTTATAGCCCCCGGATCTAGGATTGTCTTCTGTTGTGCTCCATATTTACGTAACAAAAGCTTCCACCAAACCGCCCCATCATCATAAAGACAATGCCATTTCCATTTTGTAAGAAGACTTACATTAAAGAGTTCTGAATCCTTAACCCCCAAACCACCCATCTCTTTAGGTTCACATATCTTTTTCCAACTGACCCAACAAATCTTCTTTGCTTCAGAATTACCACCCCACAGGAAGTTCCTTTGGATACTAATAAGAGATTGGATTACCTTTTTTGGAGTTTTGTAAAAGGAGAACCAATATACCGGCAAGCTATTCAGAACTGAATTAATTAGAGCCACTCTATCTCCAATGGAGAGGTGCGAACGCTTCCACAAAGACAGTCTTTTCTTCACCAGCTCAATAATAGGTGCCCAAGTAGAGGACAACTTTGGATTTTCCCTGACCGGAATACCCAGGAATTTGAAAGGAATAGTGCACACCCTGCACGAAAGGAAAGTAGAAACCGCCTCCAAGAACCTGTTATCAACATTAATTGCATAGAGATTACTCTTAAAGAAATTGATTTTAAGACCTGAAACCAGCTCAAAATCTCTTAATATGGATTTTATCCGCTACAGATTCCCCCATGTTGGTTCACATGTAATGATGGTATCATCCGCATATTGTAAGATCAGAAAGGAAACGTCCGGAAAGGCCTTATACACCGACAGAACATTTAGTTCCACTGCCCTGTGCACCATCCCTGAAAGGCCTTCAGCCACAATAAGAAAAAGAAATGGTGCCAGAGGATCACCCTGTCTTAAACCCCGGAAGGTAGGAAAGTCAATGGTAGGGCTCCCATTTACTAGAACCGACATCGTGGTAGACCTAACACACGCTTTCATCTAGCATCTCCACTGCGGATCAAAACCCATCCTAGAGATCATGTAATCCAAAAAAACCCCAATCAACAGAGTCGTATGCTTTTTCAAAATCAACCTTGAGCAATAAACACTTGTCTCTCCTTTGTTTCACCAAATCAACCAATTCACTTGCAATTAATACCCCATCCAAAATCTGTCTATGTGGCAAAAAGGCAGTCTGACACGGAGAGATAATTCTATTCAACACCAATTTGAGTCTGCTCGCCAAAACCTTTGCAATAATTTTGTATAGACACCCAATCAAAGAAATTGGTCGGAATTCCTTGAGGGATTGGATGTTATCAGTCTTGGGAATTAACACAATAAAGGAAGCAGCAATGGCCTTAGGGAAATAGGCTTTCTGTTGGAACTCATGTGCAAACCCCTAAAATGTCGTCTTTTAACAAATCCCAATGAGACTTTAAGAAGGTAAAATTGAATCCGTCCGGACCCAGACTCTTATTGCCATCACTATTCCAGACAGCATCCCTCAGTTCGTCCAGTGAGAAGGGGGAGGTCAACATGTGAATTTCAGCATCCGACACAGTAGTAAAGGAGAGATCATCAAGGGTGGGGCGTACAAAATCAGACTTAGTCGAGAATTGGTCTTGAAAAAATCTACACACCTCATTCTTAACTTCCGGAACAGTCTCAACCATCTATCCCCATCCTTCAATGCAATCATTTGATTTCTCCGCCTTCTAGCTTTTAGGCATGCATGAAAGTACTTAGTGTTGGCATCTCCTTCCGCAATCAACCTAACTATGGATTTTTGCAACAACATGCTCTCTTTATCGCACAACTGTTTCCAAAATTGAGTCGTCAGGAATCTTCTATGTTCTAAATTTACAACCCCACCTACAGCCACAATTACATCCAATTGATTAATCTTAGCTAATGTGTTTTCAATATTGAGATCCACTACTCCAAAGACCTCTTTATTCCACTTTCTCAACTGGTACTTTAGGTTCTTGAATTTTTCTTTTAAAACATAACCCTTACACCCATACACCTGAAAGTCTGCCCAACAATTCTCCATAAAAGCTCTATACTCCAAATGCTTAATCCAACAGTTATTGAAGCGAAATGGTTTTGGGCCCCAATTCTTTTCTGCAACTTTCAACCAAACCGGACAGTGATCAGATATATCTCTATCGCCTACCCATTGAGCATCAACTTGCCACAATTGCATTACACCATCTGATAAGAAAATTCTATCCAACCTGCTCATAGAAGTGCCATTAGAACTGAACCAGGTAAATTTCTTGCCTAGCACAGGTAAGTCAATTACATCCATATCCTCCACAAATCGTCTGAATTCCGTTATTTCTGCATTGTTTGGTTGATTACTACGCCCTATTCTTTCTAACAGATCCAAAACTGCATTAAAATCACCAGTTATACACCATTCATCTATTGGAAACCCTCTCTTTGACATACACAAATATGCCCATAGCTTTCTCTTACCCTCAATGGAGCTTGGCGAATAAATATTTACAATGTAAAGCAGCCCTGAGAAATTATTGGATTCAGCACAAATGCCCAGGAAGCCAACACTTGAAAAATGAAACTGAACACGAAACAAACCAGCCTTCCACAGAGAGATCATACCACCAGATAACCCAACTGACTCTTGCACCACCCATTCTAAATCCACACCCCCCATAAACTACTAACAAATAGACTATCTACTGAATTACACTTTGTTTCTTGTAACAAGCAAATATGAAAATTACCTGAGTTTAGAAAAGATCGAACTCTGCGTCATTTTGCTCGATCTCTCAGCCCCCTCGTATTGAGAATGACAATCTTCATTAAAATTGTCCATTTTCCACCCTCCCCCTCTGCTCCTCAGTCTCCAGAGCCTCCAATTCATGGATCTTGGCAACATAAACTTCTTCATTCACATTAGCAGTAACCCCCACCTCTTTTGTCTGATTCCATATTTGAATTGCCTTGTCAGTCTCATACTTCTTCCAAAATCTCACATTACCATGATTCAAATCGGAGCTATTAGTGGACTCGCAACAGAGGATACATCCACCGGAGAGAGGTGGGCTGCCAGAGGAGGAAGCCGAGCCACTAACCAACCTACCCTGACTGCAACCACGTCGTCTGATCGTGATAAGAGGGTTTCTGGTCACCCCTCTATCGTCGAAGTGGAGATGACTCAAAGAATGGGAGATGTCTTGAGAATTATCCACCAAAGATGCATTCGAACCAACCATTATCGGGTCGCACGATGGAACCGAACCCGACCCCATTATCGCATTGGTGTGTAATATGTAAGTATCATTGTAAACACTCTTTAAGCCTTAAAGCTTTCCTTGAGAACCCTGGAACCCAATTCACCTATACTTTCTTTAATTCTTTTATAAAAATTTGACTAATTATACTACCTCTGTCCCTAAATATAAGCCCTATTTAAAAAAAAATTGTCCCTTTTTATAAGCCCATTTATAAATTACTAGGTGTATTAATTATTTTTTTACAAGAATATCTCTAATTAATTTACATTGTTTTTTGTAGTCAATAGTAAATGAGGTGACTATTGCTCTCTCTCTTAAGTCAATAATTGAAGGATAGTTTTAGAAAAATAGTACTCCCTCTGTTACCCAATATAATTTAGACCAAATACAAAAAATATTTTGCTTATATTAGGTAACGGAGGGAGTACACATTATAGACAAATTAAATAAGTTAACTAATTTTCGTAATTTGTGTATTTTGGTTAAAATAAGCTTATATTTAGGGAGGGAAGTGGTACTCCTTCTATTCCATAACTTTGATAGTTTTAGTCTTTTTTTTTTTTTCAAAACAATGGGTGTTTTATAAACCCAAGATATAATTCACCTCTTTTTTCCAAGTATATCCTTCATGTATTTATTGTTTTTACATTGAAAATTGACACAACTCCACAAATACTTAAGTGATTATTTTGGAATTTACAGTAATTAATAAAGCTATTTTGTTAATATAATTCAATTAAATGATTCATTGGTCTGCGTGTAGAAACTTTAAACCACCAAAACTATGGAATTGAAGAAGTAATTGTTATTGCGCCATATATCCCATATTGTTGTCGTTTAATTTGTGTTCAAAATAAACATCTAATGTACGACGCAGCCTGGAAACAAGAATCTCTAAGTTTACCTTCGGTTTAACCAATAACCATCATAATTTAGATTTTGGGACAAGAACCCTATGACGAGCAAGTGAGCAACAAGGGAATATTTGAGTTGAACGACTATTAATTGGCGCTGACTTAATATGATTATTTTCCTGCAAGTGGGTCATTACCCGAACCTTTTTACTTTAATTTTCATAATAGTTTTTTTTACAGTAATTTTCATAATAGCTTAAAGCATTAAACTGAAGGTTTTAATTAACAGATTGTCCATCAATTCTTTTGGCAGTCCTTTTTTTTTTTTTACTACTTCCTTCGACCCTAATTATAAACACCTTAGGACAAAAACACGCAGATTAAAAAAAATAGTTAGTTGTCAATAATGTGCATATTTTTTCTAAATTTACTCTTTATTTATTAGTGGCTTGTCATATCCCAAAAAATCTATTAAGAGAGAGAAAGTGTTATACTAATTGTATTAATTAGGGGTAGTATTGTAAAAAAATAATTAATATATTTTGTAAATTGAAAAGGGACTTATAAAAAGGGACAAAATTTTTTGTCCTAAAAGACTTATAATTAGTGACAAAGGGAGTATGTGATATCATTGTGCCGTGCCTATTCCCTCATCTTGTGCCATATTCTATGATATTTTATTATTTTCGTAATTGTCCGTTAATATTTTTGAAATTATTTGGAATTTAATTTGGATGTTGTATTATTCTTCTTCAAAGAATTAAATCCACGTGCATTAATTACACATACAAGTTAGAAGTGGATTAGAGAGATTTAGATGCTTTAAATTCAGTCTTTTTTTTTTTTGATGCTAAAATTTCAGTATTTAACAATACCTTTTCTAATAACATTAATTATTTAACCAGATATAACTAGGGACGGATCTAAGTATAAAAAATTGAGGGCATTTGACCCTAGTAACTTATTTATTTTATTACTAATTAGTGAATAATTTTATTTTTGACTACATTAAATATTAAGTATTGACTCCACTAAAGAGCAAAAAAATAAAAAATTAGCAAAAAAAAAATTAAAAATTGAGTTACTTTCTTTTAAGTGTTGTCCCACGTCTACTCCCTTTTTAAGAGAATGTAGAAATATTTTTTTACTCTTTTTTATCTTTGTCTCTCTATTTCTGTTTTTCAAAATACTCTCTAGTCTCTACTTTGTGTTATTGTCAAAATCCGTCAACCCAAATACTTCACTAGAACTCTAACTCAACCATTTTTACTCCCTTCTCTGCTTGTCTCTCGATTTATGTCTTTTTTCTCCTTTTTCGACATTCGCTCTCCATACTCAACTTCAGATTTTGTTACAAGTACAATTTCTTTCTTATCTTCTTCGTTTCATTTTTAATCTTTTTTTGTTCTATTTACAACACCTTCGTTGCTTTGAGCAAGTTTCATTTGCATCATGCTATAGGTGATCTGTTTTTGAGGTGTCTTTAATTTTTTGGGTATATAATACTATTGTTTTTGTAATCTCTAATTTTTTGCTTAATGATAATGATGTCATTATTTTATCACTTATATATTTATATATTTTTTATATAAATATTTATAGTATATAATTTTACCCTCACTTGTCAGATTTCCTGGATCCGTCCGCGGATATAACTTATTTTTCACAGAATTTTTTTTCTTTATAGCGATGTTATTTGTCGCGATGAAAATGCTCACCAAGGCATCACAAAGGTTTTTTTTTTTTTTTTTTTTTCCAACCGTTGGCCAGCATAACCTTACAGGCATGTGAGAGAAAATGAAACCACCAATGAAAACAATTCACGTGACAATTGTGATGTTCGTGAGTGGAATCCCTTGAGATCATATAAAGCATTTTCATTTTCTAAAGTTTTTTTTTTGCCAATAGCATGCCTGCATAATAACCATACAAGCAGGGGAGAAAAGAGGAAACCGCCAATAAAAACAATCCATGTTGCAATCGTGGTGTGCGTGAGTGGAATCTCTCGTGATATGAAGTATTTCCATTTTCTTTAACATAGAGATTGGTAACAAAGGCTTAACATTTTAAAGCAATATATATATATATATATATATATATATATATATATATATATATATATATATATATCAATGTTTTGAAAACCGAATCTATCGTTGAACTGGTGAATGTACTCACTGGTTCACGGTTTAATGGTTTGACTGTAGTTGAACCGGGGGTAAATAAATAAATTTTATTAATATCATAATATTTATTAAATAACACATCAATATAAATATTAAAAAATATGATAAAACAAATTCTAAATGAACATAAATTGATCATATTATATATTTTATAAGATTAAAAATAATTAATAAAATGCTAAATAATAAAAATTCATGAGTATGAATATTTATTACTTGTTATTGGACCTTTATTTGGCTGAAAAGTACATATTTTTTTAATTTAAAAATAAAAAATACAAAAAATAGGAAAAATAGGAAATAACCGGTTCAACCCGGTTTGTGGACGGTTTTGTATCGGTTTGGCCGATTCCTAGCTGGTTCTCATCGGTTCTTTGCTCTGCTGGTTTTGTGGGTTATATGGACCGGATACATGACCGGTTCCCGGTTCAACCGGTCGAACTGGCTAGTTCGGTCCAGTTTTCAGAACAGTGATATTTATACTCTTTTTTATTGATAAATTAGTTTATCATCAAAAGCATTCATACTATTTCTAAACACACCTAAGGAACCTTGTATTGCATTATCCAGCTAAAAGTTTAATCCCAACCTGTATATGAGCAGCGACGTTATACTTTAATCCTCTTTTGTTTGAACAACAACTGCGTTGATGTGAACCAATCCTTCAAAAGAAAACAGAAAAGGAAAAGCAGAGCAAACAACTGATCTTTCAGCGTTGATACCCTCCCCTTCGTCTTCGTTCTGTAATTCATGCTCCTGGTCACTTTGGTGTGGAGGTAGATAGAGATAGATAGGTTGAACCGAGAGAGATGACTTGACACCCAACTCGCGGCAGTCATGGTTTCATTTTTCGGCAACGACACACGCAGCGGTCTTCCTCAGGCATGCATCACAGATCGGTCTGGAACGAATGGAGGGTCAACATGCCATCGCAGATCGGTTAGGAAAGAGAGATTCCAAATTCTAAATCACCCAAATTTTGAATTTTGAAAAGGAGATGAGAGAAAAGTATGTGAGAAGCTTTCACTTTTCCTTTACTTTTTTGGAATCAGGTAGCTGATTGCATTAGTTTTACGCGTTTTTTTTCCTACCTCTCATAAATGAGCATTAATACCTTGTAAGTGGAGATTAGCACTTAAGATTAAATGCGCATAAGAAATTTAGGCATTAATACGCGTTTTCTTCTTTCATTTGCAAATGAGGAAGGTGTACATTAAATGTGCATCAGAATTTTGGGTATTAATACGCGTTTTCTTCTTCTATTTGCAAATGACAAAGAAATATGGGTAAGAGTTTTCGACGTGGAGACCTGCCAAGTTTATAAGATAAAAGATTCTCATTTTATAAAGACAAAAATATAAACTTGTTGCTCCCGAGCACAGTCAAAAGGGATTTCACAAATGATCAAATATCAACGTAGCATCGATCGAGTACCCAAAAAAAAAATATATATATATATATATATATCAACGTAGCATCAAACGATCAAATAAAATAGTCTTTGCCTCAAGAAATGGTATGACACGTCATTGCCGTTTCTTAAATTTCTGTGGTAGTTGGGTTCCCATCTGAGAAGGAAAGCATGGCAAATTGGCAATCCTGCCATGTGGCAAGTGATGGGACAACTATTAAAGTAAATAAATGTGAGCCTGGATTCAAACATTTGTTCATCACATGTCGCGGAAGACCAACCATTTCAGCTATACCCAATTTCTGACGGTGAAAAGTGTCAACATTTTATTTATAAATTAAATCATATATTATACGTTAAATTGAAAGTATATAATAAAATATTAAATATTTTTAAAAGTTAAATTGAAAGTATATAATAAAATATTAAATATTTTTAAAAGTAGCTTGATCGATCTCTCTATCTCTTTATATATATATATATATATATATATATATATATATAAAATTCAATCTCATAGTTTATTATTTTTAAAAATAACATGTTATTTTTAGGGGTGTTCACGGTGCGGTTTTGTTCGATTTTGAAGCAAAAGTCATCCGGTCCAAAGATTAAAACAACATCGGTTTAGTTTAGTTTGGATGGATTCTTTAAAAAAAATATGAACTAATCCGATCCGATTAAATGCGGTTTAGATTGGATCAAATAATTCAATTTTTTACTTTTTGCCAAACATTACATATTAATTATTTATATGATTTCAAATAAGTTAATTTTTTTTAGTAAATATTTAAAGAGTATATTTACTTTGATTATGTTTCAGTTTGGTAAATATTTAAAGATTGGATTTGAAGAGTGAATTTACTTCAAATTCTCTTTGAATTTATATTTTTAACAATATGCGGTTGTGTTTGGATTAGTACGGTTATAGGTAAGCCAACCGCAAACCGAACTGAACCCGAACCGAACCGCGCAATTGATGAAAAAAAAAACGACCCAAACAAATCCAAAATATCGATTTTTTGTGGTTTTCAGTTTTTGTGGATCGCTTTACAGTTTTTTTAGATTGGTTTGGATTTAAACACCCCTAATTATTTTTGTCTATAATTTGCCACCAAATTAGTTTATGAAATATCTCAGGCTAGCGAAGTGGTTATTGTCTAGCTTTGTATTCAGCGTGTTTGAATCTCCATGGGGGCAGAAATAATAAAAATCCCCATCTCCCCCTCTCCTCCCAAAAATTCTAATGCTGAATTTTTTGTATACCAAAAAAATTAGTTTATCAAATCGTATACCGTATAGGAACTTCCAAAAGAACTAATGTATTTTTTGAAAGGTAAACAATTTGAAGAAGGTATGGATAAACTTTAGCAATGAGGCTTCATTCAAAATTTATGTCTAAAGTGCAAAATTAAAGTAGAAATAATGTCTAAAACAAATTTGTGGAGCTCAGTGCAGTAAAACATTTTTTCTTCAATCCTTGCTAGCATGGCATACACATGCATTAAACAAATGGAAATGTTGGCTTCTACTCCTTCTGTCCCTTTTTATTAACGTTTAAGGTTGTAACATGAACTAAAAAATGCAATTAACAGTTCGAAATTCATAAAAAAAAAATTGTACTTTCCTATATGCCCTTTGTTACTCCTTCTATCTCATAATAATTGATTATTTAGTCTACGTGTAGAGAGAAACCATGAGGTGAGATGAGAGAGAGTTTTTATCTAAGTGGAAAGAATAACTAGTACTCCAGTTTACTATTGCAAAAGTGAGTCTCATTAGAATTACGAATGTCATCCTTTATTATACATTTGAGAATCAACAAAAGGCCAGTATGACACGTATCAGGCTCGCATTAAAACTTACAAATAAAAATATACGTGTCACCATAAGAACAAGCAATATTGGTTCGGATAACAAGTGTCACAATGCAGTGAATCCAAACCAAACGAACCAACTCCAGACCTAGACAATAAATGGCATTGAAGTCAAAATAAACAAATTAAATACATATATCTCCTAAAAAAAGTGTAAAACCTGACGAAAAAGTGTAATAACCAGTGATTTTTGCAACTAAATGCTAATTTAATTGCTTCTTGATTGGAAATGAACAATTAATTCTAACAAAAAATTGACCAATTAATTCTAACAAAAAATTCAAAATTTAAAAATTAATAGTATGGATCAAACAATCGACTTTTAAAAACGGAAATTTTAGGAAATGAAAGTGTGAGAATAAAATTTAAAAATTGATTGTACAAGAAACAACTAGCATAAAAAAATCAAAATAAATGACAAACCATATAATAAAACAAATCAGAACATTATATGATTGATGCAAAACAGATGATTCTGCTTTTTTATATTGTTAGATTAGTAAGTTTATTATCCGAATCATAATCGACTCAATCACGAAACAAAAATGCCAAATTAGGTTCCAAAACATAATATGATTGAAAAAATACAAATAATTTACATTTTGATATTGGTAAAAGAAACACACCATGTTACACGAACCAAACCATAATACCAAAAGTCACGAGTCTAACAACCCAAATTATGGTTCAACACATATTTTATTTGGACTGGTTTTGATATGCAACAATTGGTCTTTCTAAAATAAGGCACTTGAATTCAAATATGCTTATACACTGACTAACGATTTAGTGAAACAAAATACCGAAAATGAGACAATATAGATACGACAATAATTACTAATAATTTCCAATTAAAAAGATTTCAAATAAACGTCCTATTAAATACTAAGGTCTACAAAGGGTAGTGGTAACACGCAAGCATTATCTTAAAATTAACCCAATATTTTTATTATTATTATTATTATATATATTCATTATTTTAAAAACAAATAACATCAAATATAAATTTAACCCAATATTTCATTGGTGTATGGATATTAAAGATTTATTTTTAAATAACATCAAAGTTAAAAACATTCCAAATACGTCATCAATTTTTTGGTATATATATATATATATATATATATATTAAAAAATATATAAGTTATTACAAAAATATTATATACATGTTTTTTACAATATATTATATACATATTTTAAATAAATGTTTTTCTTTTAATACAAAATATATAAAATACATAAAATATTTCAAATGCATAATAATTTGGGTTTATTATTTTAAACAACTCAGATTATAGATTAAAATCGTTATTAAAAATAATTTCGTGGAAAATTACATTTCATTACTAAAAGATATTGAAATTGCGTTGGTGAACGATACGTAAATTCCACCATAAATTTTGGCACAGGTTGGTGGTTCTCTTTGACTTTATATGGGGATGAGCCTCCCCAATCTAAATTTTTTCTTGATAAAAAAAAGATATTGAAATCATCCTAATAATGAAGGAATAAATAGTTAAATCAAAATCTTCAAAAAAAAAAAAAGTTAAATCAAACGCATTGAATGCAAATATCTACCTTCAAATAGTAATCAACTAAATAAATGATGACAACCTGCTAAATTCCAATTGAAACCGAAAAAATCTTTCTAAATATGTCAACAATCAAAATCCATTAAGATTGTTAATCATTTCAAAATAAACTGCCACAAATATCTATATGTCAACTATTATCAATTCTTTTGGTTTATGTGTAAGTGGCAACTACTATCCATTTTATCAAATATTATTTATTTTGTATAAATATTTCCCTTATAAATTAAATAAATAACAATTTAACTACTAATATACATTGATGAAAATATGGAAAGGAAATTTAACTATAACAATTTATGCAGTCATAAAATATGAAACTTTTTAAATAATTAATTTACATCATTGAATAAAAATATTTCAACAAGTTTTTGATACAATGTAAAAATTTATTTTTCTAATTTTTATAAAACTGTCGTAGAAAACAAATTTATTATAATGTATAATTATTATGTATTTATTTTATATCGTACGGAGCACAAATCATTACAACTCAATAATGAACATGATATATTTTTTTATTAATACAAATGGAGCACGAGACATCACTACCATTAATATAAATAGGAGAATCATATCAAATATTATATTATACGTATTAAAGATATGTTTTGAAATATAAATATATCGGATATTATATAAAAATGTACATGATATGTTCTGTTTTTAATATAAAATTTGTAGTCCACAAATCAAACAATGTCTTTGTCAAAATATAACGATAAGCAATTATTCTATAAATTTTAAATATATTTTTAAAACAAACTACACAATTATTTTAATATAAAAACACCCAAATTAATATTAAATTTTTTTATGTTTTTATTGCAAAATTTTTAAAAATTGTAGATAAATCATTGTTACTTTCTTATTTATTATCTTCTAACATGTCTAATTTATTAAAATAAATATATGAGAAAATTTAAATCGTCTTTTAAACATTAATGCCTACATGTAAATTGATTAAAATAGAAAGCAATTTGAATTTTCATAATCCTTTATAAAACAAAAAGTTATGTATTCCTTCTTTTTCTTCTTCTTCTTAAGTATGTTATTCATATAGTATCATAGGATGATAAAATACGAGTAAAAATACATCAAACATAAATGAGTATTTTGCGTGAAAACATTTATCTAAAGAGAAATCTATTAGTATTTAAACTTCTGACTAAATATATATTATAAGTAGATTGAATATTTCATAAGAAATAACACCAATACATAAATTCCTCTAAATAGATATTTTAATAAATAATATACATTAATACAATCAATTAACATAAAATATATATTTTTAATACACACTGCATTGTCTGGACCAAATATATAACTTCTATATGGCATGACTTTATTGTGATATGCTCATTATTATCGTCATCATTCATCGGAAAAGTATGTGATGGAGAACCCTGCCCACAAAAGGTGATGTGGTTTCTATAAAAAGATAACAAGTTAGTATAAAATTTCAGTAGCTTAAAATTTATTATTCAAATTATACAAAATACTACCTAGTATTTACTTATTATTCAAATATAAGTATTGCACTACGTGCACTTTGCTTTTATTAACTTACAAATTATAAATTATTCTATAGCTATTTTCAATAGATACCCATACATTAGATGTGTATTTAAATATATATTCCAAATACATTAATACACACACATATATATTCAAATTATGAGAAAATTTCATTCTATCAATTCTTTAAGTTGTTTTCAATGAACGTATAATGTAGTATTAACCCATAAATTACATATTGTTATTATTTTATTTTCATCAGTTTAACAATGTATTTTTTATCTAATTCAATTCATTTGTATGTACTATCAAATTTTTTGTGCTGTATGCAACTCAATTAATATTAGTTTGTTTACGTATTGTATGTTAGATTCCTTATAACATCACTAAGATTTAATAATTATTACTATAATATGTATTATATTTCATCGTTGAAACTCGAGTTACATACTAATAAATTATAAAACATGGAAAAGCCAACCCATCCCCACCTAATAAAGCGATAATTTGTGGTGACAATATCCAGAACTTTAAAGCTTATATCTGTTTAGCAAATTGGGGCAATGATTGGATTAGAAAAAGGATACGAAATTAAAAAGTTTATTACTATTATTTAAATTTTTAAAATAAAATAAATTGATAATAATTCATTTTAATTAATACTCTCATGTTTTTAAGCCGTTAAACTTAAAATCCAGTCTAAAAAATTTAAATGGTTCATAAATTTATATATTCCAATTTCATTGTCTCTGTTTTACTCCAAAACAATACTCTTATTTTGTATTCAAATTGAAAAATATGGAATAAAATAAAATTAATCAAACCACACACGCTATTTTTTTTGTTACAAAAAATTTAGGGTGAGGGATGTCGAATACAAGTTCTGTCATGCTCCTCTAAGTCAACCCCTTAAATCTTATTAATTCACGAATGTGAAGATTTCTCTAAATTTATTCTTCACTTTTATATGTTACATTTCATTTTTTGACATTATTATATATTAGTATTTCTTATTCTACCTTTTTTTAGGAAATATCTTATCTACTGTATTATATAAAATGAAGTTTTTCTACGTAGACTCATGTCACATGTCAACTCCACATTCATTCTTTTCTCGTCAAAACAAAAAATAATTTACTTTTTACTTTTAATTCATGATATTTCATTAACTAAGACATATTAATCAATTAATGATCATATTTAGACTTTTACCATTAATTCAAATTCAAATTAAATCAAATTCAAATTCAAATTCAAAATGTAAATAAATTAAAACATATCAATCAATTAATTCTCATATTTAGACATTTGTCATTTAATCAAAATAATATCTAAGTCATGTGACAACATAAGAATCATTAAATTTTTTTAACTAAATCAATCTAATTTTTTAAGTTATCGTTTTAGTTATAGCAACCACTATTATCTCATGTTAAACAATAATTTCACAATGTTAAATCTTTAAATGACTTACATATTTTTATTTATTAATTATATATCAATTATCAATCACTATTCATTATTATTTTACTATACAAATTTCGTTACTTTTAATTTTATAACTTTTCATAAATGATTTATTTTACTTTGCACATCATAAAATTTAGATAATCCGTGCAAGCACGGGTAAATACACCAGTTAGTTACAAATGACTTGGGAAAGAGAAATGAGTAAAATTGAAAAGAAAAAAAAACTACATTAATACTTCAAGGGTATAATAGAAAAAAATAATTTAATATTTCGTTGATATCGTAAAATGACAATAAAAATGAGACGATTCTTTTTAGTTAAAATGTCGAAAAAAAATGAGTGAAGGGGTATATTTAAAGCCCACACTGAGCAAAATGTTACAAAGTGGTCTTAGTTAGACATACACATGTTATAAAACCAAGTGCAATGTGCACACAAAGGCAGAGTGGAAGACACTCTATGGCCACAAAGACCACTTCCTTTGAAACAAATTCTCATGTTACATTGGTGTGAACAAATTCTTATGATTGTATAATTTTCAATCTTTTAGATACTCACCTTACTTTTTTTAGTGGTGTGTGATTTTCATGAAGTTATTATCCTTAGAAATCAGAATCTCTCTTCCTTTGAAACGTCTCTATATATACCCGCATGTTTTGTTTTGTCCCCCTCCTCTCTCTTCTCTACCAGCTTTAATTGGCCTTTTCAAATGGGGTAGAAATTGACCAATTTCAAATGGGAATTGCCGTTTTGTCTTAATTAATTTCCAACTACCACAACGAATCTTGCTAAACTACAAGTCGGATGTTACTATTCCTTTCATGCTGTATAGCACTACTTAATTCAAATATTGTTGAATCTTATTCTTGAGGGGGAAAGAATAGAAAAACTTTATTCCTTGAGGAGTTTGAAGTAGATAATTTTTCGATAAATTAACTTTTGAAGGAGACATTTATAAATCGTAAGTGTTTAAGGTTTGGGTTGAACTTGAACAGGTTGGTTAAGGTAAAAGGCCAAGCTGACACTAATAGTTTAACATGCTAGCTAAAAGTTTCTTATTGAGGTTAATTGACAATAAGAAAAATGATGGGTGGACACCCCTCCAACACCCAGAGAGAGAAAGAAATAGAGAGAGAAATGATACATGTAATAGGTGAGTGATGTGATAAAAAAAGAGATAGAGATAAAGATTGGGTTTAGTAAAAATAAGCTATAAGCTTATAGCTGATAGCTATTGAAATGTAATTCAATATAGCCTAAGTTTAACATGTGTAGTTTCTGCTACAACTAACTGTTGAGTTAGTTATATTCGGTTAGTTGGTTAAATGTGATAAGTGTCAAGTTAGTTGAATTAGTTAAAGTTTGTTACTTTGTAATGTAGTATAAAAAGGGTATGACCCTGTGTAATTCAGTAGTGATAATCAATAAAATCTTTGATTCTCATCATATTCATTCTCCTTAATCTCTCTCTGTTTTCTTTCAAACCGTGTGTTACTCTACTTCTTCTTTCTCTCTTGTTCAAAGTGTGTATGATCAATTGAGAGTGTGAGAGTTTTTTCCCCAACAAATTGGTATAACAGAGCTTATAGTTTATCGATCTTGGAGATATGGCGTCAACAAGTGCCGCCAACAATGGACACTTTCCGACGAACTTGCCGATACTCAATGGCAAGAACTATGATCACTGGATAGTCCAAATGAGAGTGATTTTCCGCTACCAGGATGTGCTAGAGGTGGTAAGTGATGGTGTGCCAACTCTTGAAAGAGGAGCTACAGAGGTGCAGAAATCGACTCATCGTGATACGGTCAAGAAAGATTGCAAGGCACTGTTTCTGATTCATCAGTGTGTTGATAGAGAAATCTTTGAGAAGATTGTTCAATCAGAAAGTGCAAAGAGTGCCTGGGACACATTGGAGAAAGCCTACGGTGGTGATGAAAAATTAAAGAAGGTGAAGCTGCAAACATTAAGAAGGCAATATGAACTACTGCAGATGGGTGAGCAAGAAAGTGTAGGTGAATATCTCAACAGGTTGGTGACACTAACCAATCAGATGCGTGCTAATGGTGAGACCATCACAGACCAAATGAAGGTGGAAAAGGTTCTCAGAACCTTGACATCGAAGTTTGATCACGTGGTGGTGGCTCTGGAAGAATCAAAAGATCTTTCAGAGATGAAGTTAGAGACATTGCAAGGCTCACTAGAGGCTCACGAATTGAGAATCAAAGAAAGAGTGACTGGGAAAGCCACTGAGAAAGCAGTGGAACAAGCTCTTCAGGCTCAGGCTTTCAAGAAAGGAGGGAATGATGGGTGGAAAAACAAGAAAGGAAAGGGTAAGGGGAATAACAGTCATAAGCAAAAGAATCATGGTGATGATAAGGGTGGCACTTCTAAGCAAGGTGAAAACAGCAACAAGAAGGGCAAAAAGAAGTTCAACAAGAAGAATGTTCAATGCTACAACTGCCAAAAGTGGGGCCATTTTGCTGATGAGTGCAAAGGCAGCAAGGTGCCCAGAAAAAAGGAAGATGAGGCTCAGTTTGTGCATGATAGCAGCTCAGATTCTGATGCTGTCATGATGATGGCTGTAACCAAGACAGAAATCGATTCCAAAGAGTGTTGGTACTTAGACACTGGGTGTTCAAACCACATGACTGGTCATAGGGACTGGTTTTGTGAGCTTGATGAAAACTGCAAAAGAAAAGTGAGGTTTGCAGATAATAGAGCTGTGATGGCCGAGGGAATTGGCAAGGTTGCAATTCTAAGGAAAGATGGGAAGAAATCCTTGATAGGTGAAGTGCTATATGTACCAGAAATGAAAAGCAACTTGTTGAGTCTTGGACAATTGCTTGAAAAAGGCTACTCCATGAAGATGAGAGAGAACCACATGGAGGTGCTTGATGAAAGCTGCAATCTGATTTTGAAGGTGCCTGTGTCAGCAAACAGAACCTTCAAGGTTGGAATCAATATTTTGGAGCATAGGTGTCTTGCTGCCAAAACAGAAGATGAGTGCTGGATGTGGCACAAAAGGTTTGGACATCTCAATTTCAAATGTCTAAACCTACTGCAGAAGAAACAAATGGTGAAGGGGCTGCCAACATTTGATGTGCCTAAACAAGTGTGTGGAGGCTGCTGTGAAGCCAAACAACCCAGAAAATCATACAAGTCCACAATTCCAACAAGGGCTTCAATCAAATTGGAGGTGGTGCACTCGGATGTGTGTGGACCTTTTGAGGTTCAATCACCTGGAGGTAATCTGTATTTTGTTTCCTTTATAGATGATTATACAAGGAAAATATGGATTTACTTGCTAAAGAAAAGAGTGAGGTGTTTGAAACTTTTAAAGTGTTTAAGCTCTTGACTGAGAAACAAACAGGAAAAGTGATAAAGATGCTGAGAACCGATGGTGGTGGTGAGTTCACATCACTTGAATTTGATAAATTTTGCAACAGTGAAGGGATAGTGCATGAGGTAATAGCTCCTTACACTCCTCAACATAATGGCACTGCTGAGAGGAGGAATAGAACATTGCTCAACATGGTGAGATGCATGATAAGAGAGAAGAAGCTGCCTCATTATTTAGGCGTGCCGTGACAACAGCAACATATATTCTCAATAGAAGTCCTACAAGAAGGCTTGGAAAAGTAACACCTGAAGAAGCATGGCAAGGCAGAAAACCAGATGTGAAACACCTAAGAGTGTTTGGCTCACTATGTTCTGACATGTTCCGAGCGTAACGTAAGAAAACTAGATGCAAGGGCTCAACCAATGATATTGGTAGGGTATCATGTGACTGGTGCCTATAGGCTCTATGATCCAACTCAACAGAAGATTGTGATAAGCAATGATGTGGTTTTTGATGAGACAAAGAGCTGGGACTGGAATACTGATGCAGGTGACAGAAGCAGAAAACTTGTTGAGCTTGATTCAGTAATTGATCAAGCTGAGCAAGTAGCAAGCAGTGCAGATGAAGGCATAAGAAGGTCTAGTAGAGAGAGGCAGCAACCACAGAGACTGAATGACTATGTGATGTTCCCTGATTCAGCTGTAACAGAAGAGGGAGAGCTGCAACATTTGGTGTTACTGACAAAATCAGAACCTGTGTCACTAGAGCAGGCTTTGAGTGAGTCACACTGGAAGAAAGCTATGATTGAAGAGCTGAATTCTATTGTGAATAATGAAACTTGGGAGTTAGTTGTGTTGCCTAGCAAAAAGAAGGCAATTGATGTGAAATGGGTGTTCAAAACCAAGATGAAGCCAAATGGAGAAGTTGCTAAATATAAAGTCAGACTTGTTGCAAAAGGTTTTTTACAAAAACCTAGTCTGGATTTTAATGAAGTCTTCGCACCTGTTGCAAGAATTGAGACCATAAGGCTAGTGGTTGCATTGGCTAGTATGAAAGGATGGTCATTGAACCAGCTAGATGTCAAATCTGCCTTCCTCAATGGATCATTAGAAGAAGAAGTGTTTGTGAGCCAGCCACCAGGTTTTGAAGTTAAAGGAAGTGAAGAGAAAGTGTACAAGCTGAATAAGGCCTTGTATGGCCTAAAACAAGCTCCAAGAGCTTGGAACAAGAGGATTGATGGGTTTCTCTTAAATCTGAATTTTGTAAAATGCAGAAATGAGCATGGAGTGTACATAAAAGAGAGTAAAGCTGCTGGAATCATGTTGATATGTTTGTACGTGGATGACTTACTGGTGACAGGTGATAGTGAGAAGGAAATCAGTGAATTCAAGCTAAAAATGATGAGTGAATTCGACATGACAGATTTAGGAAAGCTTTCTTATTTTCTGGGCATGGAATTTGTAACAACAAGCAGTGGAATATTTCTTCATCAAAGGAAATATGCTACTGATGTTCTGAATAGGTTCAATATGAGCAATTGCAATCCGGTTACAACACCAACAGAGTTAGGCATCAAGTTAAGCAGAAATGTGACTGAGGCAGCAGTAGATGCAACTCTGTATAGGCAACTAATTGGTTCACTGAGGTACCTCTGCAATACTAGGCCTGACTTGGCCTACAGTGTTGGATTGGTGAGCAGGTACATGGAAGAGCCCAGAAAGTCTCACATGGCAGCAGCAAAAAGAGTACTGAGGTACATAAAAGGAACTCTAGAACTTGGAATTCTGTTTCCAGGTAAAACAAGAAGTGCAGGAGCAGAATTGATCGGTTATTCTGACTCAGATTGGAGTGGTGACAGTGATGATAGAAAAAGTACAGCAGGCTACATCTTTATGCTTGGTGGTGCACCAATTTCATGGTGTTCTAAAAAGCAAAGTGTGGTAGCTTTGTCAAGCTGTGAAGCTGAATATATTGCAGCTGCATATGGTGCTAGTCAAGCTCAATGGCTAGAGATGCTGATGGAAGAATTATGCTTGAAAGGGAAGCAGATTATGAAGCTAATGATTGACAATAAGTCAGCAATTGACTTGACAAAACATCCAGTGGCACATGGCCGCAGCAAGCATATAGAAACAAGGTTCCACTTTCTAAGGGACCAAGTGAACAAGAAGAAGCTCGAGGTGGAGCATTGCAAGTCAGAAGATCAGCTTGCTGATTTACTGACTAAACCATTGAAGACCAGCAAGTATGAAGAACTGAGAGGCAGAATTGGAATGTGTAACTTGGCTAGTTTGAATTAAGGGGATGTATTGAAATGTAATTCAATATAGCCTAAGTTTAACATGTGTAGTTTCTGCTACAACTAACTGTTGAGTTAGTTATATTCGGTTAGTTGGTTAAATGTGATAAGTGTCAAGTTAGTTGAATTAGTTAAAGTTTGTTACTTTGTAATGTAGTATAAAAAGGGTATGACCCTGTGTAATTCAGTAGTGATAATCAATAAAATCTTTGATTCTCATCATATTCATTCTCCTTAATCTCTCTCTGTTTTCTTTCAAACCGTGTGTTACTCTACTTCTTCTTTCTCTCTTGTTCAAAGTGTGTATGATCAATTGAGAGTGTGAGAGTTTTTTCCCCAACAATAGCTAATAGCTTATAGCTAATTAAAATTGAAGTGTTTGGTAAAATTAGCTGTTTAACTAGCTGATAAATATAAAATAACGAAAAGTGATAAGATTTTATTTTTATTTTAAATTTGAAAAAATGATAGAGAATAAAATAATGAGGATAAAAATGAGAGAAAATATAAAAAGCTATACGCTAATATGATGAGTTTGCTTACCAAACATATTTCATTTGGTTAAACAAACTTATAAACTAATCTAATAAGCTATAAACTAACTTCTTTACATTACCAAACCGAGCCAAAGAGAGGTGTTGGATAGGTGTTGGAAATTATAGGGTGTCCAAAAATAAGAACTCTAACAATAATTAAGAAATTTTTTTGGTGATAATCGAGGAAATCTTGGTGGTTCTATGAGGGCAGGTTTCAAGGTAGCGGAGGAAGGTTCTATGGTGGCTGATCACCTATTGCTTGCTACTTGCTTCAAGCCCAGTCGGTCCATAATAGGTGAGTCCACTGGGCTGAAGTGAGTTCACAGTTCAAACAGTCCATAAAACCCTCTAAGCAAAGTCTACGGGTCATAAATTATGAAAAAAAAATTTACGGAGTAAAAGGGGGTGGGGTGCTTTCGGAGAAATAAGGGAGTGCTGGTAGTATCCCCAAAAATTAACTCACCATTAAATGGGCTGGCTTATCCTACTCTGTTGGTTGGCTTGTTTATTTTGTAACGAAATCTCAAACTGCACAATTAGGTTTATTTATTGTGTACTCTCTCCGGTTTGAAATATAAACAAAAAAAATTTATGAAATATAAGCAAAAAAGTCTATATATTTGATCCAAATTTTGGACCAAATACATAGATTTTTTGCTTATATTTTAGACCGGATGGAGTATCATAATTATACTGCATTTCCAAACATGTACGTTAGGTCTAGCAAAACATGTGAAAAGTAAATTTTTGACCAAGAAATATAACTCGAGCAGGAAAATGTGGATTATCAATAATAATAATAATAATCTATTCCATTAAAGTCCTTTAGTGATTTTAATGTTGTCCAAAATCAAATGGCAATAGGATATTAACATGGGAGAACTAGACATTGCATTTGGGAGTTAAAAGGTGGGAAATGGATTGGGTGCAGTCAATATACCACGCAGTCGTTGCAGTCGCGTGTAATTTTGGAATTTGGGAAAACCGGATACCGCATGCGGTAAGCTTGTCACACACTACTGCACTGACTGCACACAAGCCAGGTCCTAAAAGGTGGATGGGTGGTTAATGGCGAGGGATATAGGGGTTGGGAGGCATAAGGGGACTAGGATCGATCCTCACCCACTAACAGAACAAACTAACAAACTGAGTTTAGTCTATCAAAAAAAAAAAAAAAAAAACAAGGCAGTGAAAAGAATATTGTGTTGTCTTGTAAGGCACATGAACTTCTGGACAAGTGTTGAAGGTATCCAACAACTTTAATCTTTGAGGCTTATCCTGATACAGATTGGACAAGTAATATAGATGAATAATAAGATCAATGTTTGGAACATGCACTTTTCTTAGCTTCAAGTCTTGTATTTTGGTGGTCCAAGATATACACAAGGTTAGCTGCTACCACTGCAGAGATTGTATGTTATAGTCACCCCTCAAATACCTTGAAATTCAAACAAGAAAACCTATGGTATATTGTGACAATTAAAGCACGCTACTTTTTTTTTTTTTTTAAGGAATAAAGCACGCTACTTATAGCTCTTAAATTCTTCATAACAAATTAATAATAGAGCTCGATATTTTTCTTTTGTTAAAAAAGTTCTTAGCAATTAACTAAGGACTTCATTCCCCCCCCCCCCCACCCTGACTAAGATAACCCAGCCTATAAAAAAAGAAGGCAATGAAAAGAATACTGTGGTGTCTTGTAAGGCGCACGAACTTCTGGACAAGTGTTGAAGGTATCCAACAACTTCAATCTTTGAGGCTTATCCTTGAAACATATTGGGCAAGTATATATAGATGAATAATAAGATCAATGTCTGGATCATGCATATTTCTTAGCTTCACGTCTTGTATTTTGGTGGTCCAAGATATATACAAGGTTAGGTGTTACAATTGTAGAGATTGTATGGTATAGTCACCCGTCAAATACCTTGGAGTTCAAATAACAAAACCTATGGTATATTGTGATAATTAAAGCACACTACTTATAGCTCTTAATCAAATTCTTCATAACAGATGAATAATGGAGCTCGATATTTTTCTTTTGTTAAAAAAGTTCTAAGCAATTAACTAAGGACTTCATTTCCTCCCTTTGACCAAGATAGCCCAGCTGAAAAAAAGAAAAAAAAAAAAACAGCTGACACGTTGACAAAAATATTGTCTTGAATTAGGTTTAGCTTTTCACAAATTGTGACTTCAGTGATTCATAGTAACCTATGTTGAGTTTGTGGCAGAATGTCAAGAGAGACTATTAGTTTAAACCAGTTGAGAAATTAAGCTAAATAACAAGTTTACTACAGAGGTTAGTTACCGATTTTTACACTAGAAGCTTGAGGTATGTATAAATTCAATCCCAATGTACAGAATCCATTATGTCAATAATATTTAAAACACGTTTTCTAATCTTTTGAGCCCTTTTAATTTTTTCCTACTAAGATTCATTTCAATTAACTTTTCTGATATTCCATTTCATATTGCTTGAATATGTTTAAAATATGCTCATTTCACTTTCATCATAAACCACTCGGATCTCATTTGATAGGATAAATTATCATCTCAATACTGTAAATTTGTCCATTGTGTACAATAAACCTTGTGATTATAAAAATATACTTCTCCAAACTCAAATATAAACAAAATAACATAATATCACACTGATTAAGCTCATTTAATTTTCTACGATTTATATAAAAAACAAATTATATTTCTTGAACTATCATTAATTATGGGGAGCATGTCATTCTCTTGAAAAATAAATATTAAATTAACTTAAAGGTATTTTTGGAATGATGACATTAAATATAGTTGAATTAGTCAAAATTTACTTATATTTTAGTCCACCAAACTTGAGTATTTTTTTTGCTTATATTTGAATCCAGAGGAAGTAAATAACACTCTAATTCAGCATTTTGCGAAAGGGGGAATAATTCAATAGTGAAGTTATTATATATCTAATGAAATCAAGACCGACTTACAAGCCATTTAAAAGAAAAAAATGTTAAAATTTAGGCTAAATTATAGTTTTAATCCATTATATTTATTTTAGGTTTTGGTTTGGTCTCTTATGAGTCAAGGGTTACACCAATGTGGTAATTCTTTTTTTTTTTCTTCCGAAGTTATCCCTTATATTATAAAAATTATATCAATGTGGTTCCTTTTTTTGTAAAATAAGGGACCAAAAAGAGACCACATTAGTATAATTGTTGTAACATAAAGGACTATTCTGAAACAAAAAAACAAGAGGGATCATATTGGTATACACATAAGAGACCAACTCAGAACTTTTAATAGATAAAGAATCAAACTAAAACCTAAAAAAAATAATATAAGGAATTAAAAGTATAATTTAGTTTAAAATTTATGAATGGAGTATTGATTACGTTAGTTATTTATTGGCTTAATAGTGCTTTTCATTTCCCAGCTATTGTGGTTGTGCGATTTTGACCTCTTATGTTTTAATTGTGCAAATTGGATTCTCTAGGTATTGCGATTTTGCAATTTTGGTTCCTATTTTCTAATTGCACGAATTTGGTTATTCAAATATCGTAATTGTGCGATTTTAGTTTCTCCCTCCAATTTTATTTTTCTTTTTATATTTTAAAGCCAACTCAGATGACAATTGAGTAACATAACATGCCCCTCGTAACATCCCACTCAATGTGACACATCCGCATTTTTTGTTAGAAATTCAAAGGCAACTGGACAGAGGACCAAAATTACATAATCACAACACGTGGAGGACCCAATTCGTGCAATTGAAACCTGGAGGAATCAAAATCGCACAATCATGTTATCCGAAGGACCCAATTAACACAATTGAAACTTGAAAGACCAAAATCGTACAATTATAATTTTTAATGCCTAGAGGACCAAAAGTATAATTATGCCTTAACGGGAGGAAACATTACATACTATCGATAGAAATGATTATTTTTCTTTTAAGTCCAGACCAGTGGCGGAGCTATCAAAATTTCGACGAGGGGGCCAAATATAAAGAGTGAATGAAATATATTTTAAAATTAATATATTAAACTTAATTGATAAGCAAAAGACTCACGTTTTTTTTTATAAGCTAAATAAATATAGTTAAAAATAAAGTTGTACTAAGCACAAGTTTTGCCTACAAACAATAACAGATATACATAGTGTATGGTGAAACAAAAAACTGGTATGCTAGGTCACAGACACACACACAGCAACAACAAAAAAAAAATCCAAACCTCTGTCAAGTCCATCAATTCCTAAGACTAGAAAAGAAAAAGTGTCCCACAAGCTATCGCAGGAATACAAAATGAAGCCCTCCCAACACAAAACAACCACCCGAAACCAAAGATGATAGTGAATACTTGGGTTTTATGTATATTTGTATTTTATTAATTTTTTTTATTATTATGGGGTAGCCATGGCTCCCTCACTATTGTGAGAGGAGCCGCCCATGGTCCTGACAGAGAACACATGAAATGTTTATTTTTTATACGAGCGTAAACATCTTTATTGTTTTTAAATGATAATTTTGCTTCTTCGTCTCTACGGGGAAACATTACATGTTGTGGGTGCAATTATATCGTCTTTTAACACGTTAAATTAATAAATGTTTTTCTCTTTTGTAAATGATTATTTTGTTTTTTAGTCCTTACGAGGAAACATTACATGTCGTGGGTCTAATTTTATCGTGTTTGAACACATATCAAATTTGCAAATGTCGTTATAATTTATAAATAATTATTTTATTTTTTTACTCCTTACGAGGAAATATTACATGTTGTCGGTATAATTTTATTATAAATGATTATTTTGCATTTTAGTCCTTACGGGAAAACATTACATGTTCTGGTGTAATTTTATCATCATTATTAAACACATATCAAATTTATAAATGTATTTATTATTTATAAATGATGATTTTGCTTATTAAACTTTACATGTTATCGATGTAATTTTATCGTCTTCGAACACATATCAACTTTATAAATAATTTTATTATTTATAAATGATAATTTTACTTTTTAGCCCCTATGGTGAAATATTACACGTTGTCGGTGTAAATTTACCGTCTTCGAATACATATCAATTTTATAAATATCTTTATTATTTTATAAATGACAATTTTACTTTTTAGTCTCTACGGGGAAGCATTACATGTTGCCGGTGTAATTTTATCGTCTTTAAACACATATCAATGCTACAATGTTATTGTTTTCCTAAATACATGTAATATTTAATAGCTATATATATTTTTGATCTGTTAATCAGTCATTTATCATGTATTTGTGTATATATTATAATTTGTTTAACTGTTTATGTTGTGAATATGGTGTATGTTTCATGGTATCTTTTATGTATTGTAATAATATCATGTGGACATATTTATGCCATGTTACTAAGGGATCAACTATTATCCTCTATGTTATATATGAAATATTTGTGATTTGTGACATGATGCACATGTATGGGATATTTGTGCTTTTGACATATTTTGCAATCCATAAATGTTTCATTTTAAATGAGTCTTGGTATCAAATGTGAAGGAAAATTACAACCATGCATTACACATTATTAGTATAACTGTTTCATCTATCATATTAGAAGAAAATTTATATTTACAGTATAAATATGAAATAAATCTAAAGCTAATCACAGTGAAGCTTTGAATTTTATATACCTATGTTTATGCTGCAGCCTTAATAAAAAACAACTATATGATTTCTTAGCAACCAATGTCGCGCGACTCGTGCGTAAGCACGAATATGTTACTAGTATATATTTGTTCCCTAGGGTTTCTGCTAGGGTTTGGCCCTAGAATCGTCTAGGTTTCGTCGGCGCAACGGTGCCGCCCGGCCAGTGATAAGCATTGTGTTCTCCTCCGTCCTTTCTCTCCTTCTCCTTCGGTTTCCCTCTCAGCATGAAACAGATTCGTGCTCTGCTTAGGCTCGCCGTGATTGAGGTTTTGACCTCCGCCAAACCCTGTCCTCTCGCACAAGAGGGCTGTGAGCCACCACCCATCTCACTTCTAGTGGAACTACGTCCCCCACCTCAACCATTGAATGACCCACTTTGGTACCTCCATTACAGTTCTTCCTTCTACTCCCTCAATAACCCTACATTTGGAACCTTTCATACTAGCTTCGTCATTCCCATGGTTAAAGCTGCATATGATGTTGAGTTCGACAAGGAGAACAAGAAGAATGGTTTTTGCACCGAGTCAGATCTTGAGTTAAACTTCCCATCTGAGTTTCCTTACCGGTTGAGTCACGCCTCGCTTCACGAATCTAGTAACTAACTCTCTGTACCCATCAACAACAAGGACAAAGCTAAGAATCAAGAGAAGACTCGGGTCATGTCCGGGTCACCTCAGTTGACACTGAGTGGATTCGGAAGCTGGTCGGGTTGGAGCAGCGGGTCAAGTGACGGAAGCCCAAATGGGTCTAACCCCCATGTTCAGTATCAATAGCAAGTGGTGAAGCAACAATATGGTTTTGTTTGGGGAAGTCAAGCCTAGGCCCAATCCCAACCCAAGGCTACCAGCTAGGCAACACAACAGTTTCAGAACGGAGGCTACCATCTGGTTTGTACTCACCAGATGTTTGAGAAATTACCGCATAGTAGATTTGATGCATATGACAGTCCCTGCGCAGGTATTAGTAAATTTGCTTTTGCATCTCTGGTCCTAGATAGTTTGTCATGCAGGGAAGGGGTGATTAGGGGATTGGAATGGAAGTATAGCCTTGTTGTTGATGACCCCTCGGTACACTCTAGGCATTTAGGGTATTTTGCTAAGTCTAGAAATTATCATAAGAATGCCTATGTTATGTTTAATACAAAAATCTTGTTGAGTTTGATCTTTAGGAATGCCTGGCTGGTAGCTCTAGTTTGTACTGGTTTGGTTGAAGATTCACAGAAATATCACCATTTCAGTATGAGTCAAGCAAAAACAGGAAAATGTAGCAACAAACGCTTTCTTTAGAGTCCCTTACCTTTTGTCCTATCCCTCCTTAATACACCATTATGCACTACAGCTATAAGGTGCATTTAGAGCATACTTTCAGAAGTATTACGGAATGGAAAAATTGATAAAGAAGGAAAAGGTGAAACACTTGATGGGGGCTCTGAACCAATGATTGCTATAACCAATGATGAGTTTCAACCGGGAGTTCCATGCACGAGGGCTCATGTAGTGTGGCACATGGTTTCTAGTCCTGGTTTGACTCTCCGCCCACCAGCAAAACCACCGGATCAGGGCTTCTTCGTGTTATTGTTGTGTGGTGCTATGTTTGTGGATTGGGATTTATCTCAAACTGGTTCAGTCCATTGGCCATCATTCTCGCAGGAAGCTTTGAATTTTCAGTCTTCGTTCCTCTCTTTGTTTTGCCCAGTTCTAGAGGCTGACATTAAGATTTGGATTGTCAACAGGAAGATTCGTTGTTCAGGAACCAAGCTGGGGGGAGATGAGGTAGAGGGGCCTAATGGGCCAGGCCCACCTTGAATATCTGTTTGGTTTATGGTTAGGGGCCTGTTTCTATATATTTGGAATTTGGTTTCTGGTTTCTCTTAGTTGGTGTTGGGCTATTGGGCCCAGTAGTATGTTTGAGGTCCTGGGCTTTATCCTTAGTGGTCAGAAGCATCTCATTTGCTTAAGGTTGTATCTTTAAGATTGCAGTAATCCTGTACTGTGCCTTTTTAGAGGGTTGTTACTTACACTTGGTGTAAGGTTTTGAGGCTTTGCTCATATGAATGAAATGTTGCACTTTTGACAAAAAAAATATATATAAAAGATGGTTTTAAAATTGTATAATTTATTATAGTTTCAATACTTTTTATATAATTGATTGTTAAAATAATCTAGTATCAATACATTTTAGGTTAAATTACTTTTTTGGTCCCTTAACTTATTTATTAGGTTCACTTTGGTCTTTTAACTTTTTAAAGTGTCAAATTGGTCTTTTAATTTATCAAGTTGGATCACGTTAGTCCTTTTCGTCCAAACTGTTAACTCAGTCAACAATCAATCTTATGTGGCAAGTCAACAATCAGACGTGGACTCTCTCTTCCCTCCGTTTTGACTGTTTCCTCTGCACTTCCACCTCTCTTCCACTGCCAGCACGTTCACCGGAAATTCTTCCACTGCACTTCCACTTCTCTTCCACTGTTTCCTCTGCACTTTCACAATTCTTTCCACTACCAGAAATTCTTTCACACTTCTCCCACAAAATAGAACGTGACCTTTCCAAACCCCTAATTCTTCCCCCTTCGGAAACCCTAATCCTGCAATCCAAAATCAATAGCATCCCCTGAAGAAATAACAAATACAGATCAAAAAATAAAGAGAAGCAGAGGAAAAAGAAAGGATAGGCAGACATGGAAACCCATTCACGATAGAGCTCGTCGAGTCGTCAAATCGACTAATCAGGACGCAGTGGAGCGTAGGAAGATCAGATGGCAACAGGTGAAACTGCAAGGTGTGGGTGATTCAGGTGAAACATTTACGGTTGAGAGAGGTTAAAATTTTAGGGCCTAGGGTTTCATAATTTTTGCCATTAAACTAGCCACATGGAGCTTCCAGAGAGGCCAAGTTCTCCCTGACAGAAATCGAGGATGGATCTGGCCGGATTCCAAAGAGCTACCGAGAGATGTGTGTGGCCGAGGAGTGGCGCGAGATGAGGGTTTGATGGGAAGGGGAAAGGTGTGGTTATGTGTTTTCTGGTTATGGTTATCCGGCCATGGGGTGGGGGTTTCTGGCCATGGGGTGGTGGTTTCCATTCGTTTCTGGTTATGGTTATGGCCGCATGAGGGAGGGGTGGTGGCTAGGTGATGGCGGGGGAGGGGGTGGTGGTTTCTGGTCATGGGGTAGTAGTTTCCATTCGTTTCTGGTTATGGTTATGGCCGCAAAAGAGGAGGGGGTGGTGGCTGGGGGAGGGCAGAGGGTACTATTTGGAGAATGAGAGGGCCACGTGATATTAAAATGTTATCTTTTGTCCATGTCAGATATTTTTTTACCACTTCAGTGCCACATCTGCCAAAACTAATACCGTTACTGTTAATATTGACAGAAATAACCAACTTGAGTTAACTTGATAAATTAAGACTAATTTAACACTTTTAAAAGTTAAAAGACCAAAATGAAATTAATAAATAAGTTAAGAGATAAAAAAGATCCATGTTCCTGCAAGATAGAGAGGGATCTTCATCGCGCGACTGCGAAATGCTGAAATGAACTATGAAATAAAACACAGAACCGCCTGATCCGCCTTTGAAAAAGAAAAGAAAAAAAAAAAAAAGACGCCGTCTCACCCTCTCGAACCGAACCGAACCCATTGGGGTTTAATGGCGAAGCCGCAAGATCAAGAGCGTCCATGGATCCTTAATGCAGTGCCGTTGTTGGTGATTCTTTTAATAGCATTTCACGTCTTCGCCTTGGTAACCCTAATCAACTCTCTCCTTATTCTTCTTCCTCTTTTTTCTCTCTCTTAACAAAACCCTAAAAGTGTGAAACGATCTACTTCAGGTGTATTGGATTTACAGATTGGCCACTGATACGAAGCCACAGCAGCAGCTACTGCAGCAGCAGCAACAGCAACAGCAGAGGAGAAAGGCTCACTGAACGACAACAATTCACTCGTTCGGATTCAATTTCTGTAAACTACTTAACTTTTCCTCACTTAGTTGTCTTTTTGTAAGGAAATTGTGTGAAATTTACCTCGTGGTCTTGGATTTTTCACGAGGATGTAATGTTGTGAGGAAATTAAGTTGTTGAATTGAGGATTTGAGGTTATAATATTCAGCGGTCAAATTCAGAGGTGAATTGTTTGTATGTTAAATAAATGGTGTGGTTGGACTGTAGGTAGGGTAGAAAATTAGATCATATAGACAAGTTTCAAATGTGATTTTTTTGCTGTACATTGTACAATACTTGTTTTTGTGACAACAGCAATAACAATAAAAGCTTCTTTCACTTTGGGTGGGATTCACTTAGGGATCAAATTATTTCATTGTGTTCTGTCATAAGGAGTTTTTGGAAAGGCCATTTTTAGAGTTTGTGGTTTCTCTTAGATTAGAGGTTTCCTTCTTTTATCAAAACAAGTATTACAGAACTTGCGGAAAGAAGAGAGATTGAAATGGTCCGTTAGAGGAGGGTTAGAATTATCTGTTTTTTTGTAGGTTTCATTTATTCCCTTTTTTTCTCCCCATTGGTTTTCTCTCTTAATTTGGTGTATGTGTATTTAAGCTTGTGTTGGAGATGGTGACATGCTAGCCATGATTTTGTGTGCTGCCTGAATTTTTAGAATGGGTTTTTGAATGTTTTAACTTTGTATTACTTGATACTACTGCAAGTTAGTTAACTTCAGTTTAGTTATTGACAGTTAGTGGTAAGTGGATTAGTTATACTGGCTAACTGAACTGACAGTGTTTGTGTATATGCTTTTGTGGAAAGCACTTGTATCAGATTTCATAATTCACAATACACACTGTAATGAATTTCTCTCTCAACTTTCAATCACAACACGGTATTATAGGTTATAGCTCTAATCTAGAGTTCTGGTTCTTTCTCTTTCTAGTTTCATCATTCTTGCTGATAGTTTTGCTGATTCAATTCTAGTTTCCATAGCATGCTCTTGTGGAGCAATTAATTCCAAGAAAACCTATAGAGATCAAGACTATGCTATTAGGTTCTTGAAAGGGATGAATGAGCAGTATGCCCATATGAAGTCACAAATTATGCTACTTGATCTAACATTAGCAAGGTGTCAAATCAAATAGTTTCTGTGGTCTGTGGAATATAGTTAAGCTGCAATTAAGGTCGTGTCACCTTTGTTTTATGCTTAAAGTATGTATCTAAGTTCCATAAACATTTTTGTCGAAACAGTCCAACTTTAGTTACTTTGATTTTTCAAACATGTTGATATCGATACTAGATGTATCACTGAGATAAAAGATGCCACAGATGTTGGAAGTGGCATGCATCTGTGGTGTAAGGAAACTTCATCATTTTGCTTAAGAAATAGGTGACGAGATTGTGATTGAGCTATGAAAATGAGCTCTAAATTGTTGAGTCTAAAAGAAAATTAGTTTACCCCCAAAGGCCATGAGGATACTTAGAAAGAAAATATATATCTAAAAAGTAAATTTTTTGGTGCAAATTGATAGTGTATATTCTAGTTTTTATCTAGTCCCGCTTGAAAAAATAACTAAGTAAATCACTTATTATAGTTAAAAATTGTGGTAGAGAATCCATGAATGGTTCAACTAATAGATATTCATGATTTTGATGGTTAAGGAATATCTGGGCCTCGATTTTTTTTGTTTTTGGGGGGTTAGTATTTTACTGTAATTTTTTTTAAAAATTATAATTAATCGACTAATGGCCTAATAATGCAAAAGGCCAATTTACTTAAGCTATTTTTAGTGTTCAGTTGATGAACTTTAGATTTTAAAATTTTATTGTTTGACCTTTGATATTTTAATATTATCTATTTTTAATAGTTTTGAAAATAATGCATTTATTTTCTGTATTTTAAAAGACCGAAGAAAAAGGTTGTGAGCTTGCTGGTGGATCATCTTGTAAACACATGAACTTTTGTGATACAAATTCGGGTGATGCTTTTTGCACCTCTTGTTTTTTTTATTCTGCCTAACTTTATTATTTTTTTCCTAAAATTCGGAAGTATGGTTTCGTAATGCATAAATATGTGATTGGAAATAAACTTTTAGATTACTTATATTTGTGTTTCGGAAGTTAATTTTTGGATTATTTATACATTTCAAAAGTGATCCGAAGTGGATCTTAGAGGTGGCCGGAGTAGGATCACGAACGGCGGAGCACAGCGGTGGGGGGTGTACCTGCACACACTCCGATGCTTAAGTCGGTATCGGAATAAGGTGAGGTAAGAAATGAACAGCGCGTATCTTTATTGATTAGGTCATAGACCTTTTATAGGTGAGGTCAGGTTGCTGACGTGGGACGCTCCTTAGTAACCCTAGTTCGATCGTCATCCGTCGGATACATCCAACGGCTGATGTAGCTCCCAGGGTTTGTGTGGTTGAGGGGTTGCTTTTAGGTTTAGCGCCGCAATGATTGCTTTTAGGGTTTCATGCTGTGGCGAAGCAATTACTAGGGTTTGTTACCCCGAACGCGAACCTCCTGGGTAGGGTTAGTTACCCGGAGTGGGCCGTAGCCATTTCGGGTAAGTATAATTTTGGCATGGATCCTCCTGATTGGATCGGATCGGCCCATTGCGGAGTGGGCCTTTGGCCGCTCCGGATCAGTTGCCCCCTGGTCGATGTCATCGTTTATTGATGACTTCAGATATTATTCTAGTCATGGGTTTGATCTTCGAAGTTCGACCTGCTTATGAGTCTTGAGTCCGACATGGGGACTTCTTACTTCAGTTACGCTTGTTATGTCTCTTCCGAAGGGTTTTTAGCCGAGGCGGTTCATTTTCAAATTCGAGGTTTTGAAAAGACGCGCTCGTTTCCCGAAACAGTGGCGTCAGAGATTTGGTGACGATTCGATGAAAAATTGCCTCGTTTCCTGCGCGCCTCATCATTTCGTCTTTTTGCATTAAGTGGTGTACTTTTAAGAATCTATAAATTCTGGAGGGAGGGTCCCTTTATTTGCTTCTTTGGTTTGCATCATCTTCTTTGTCTCTTTGTTTCTTTGCTTTTCTGCTTCTTTCCTGCGAATCTGTTATTTGGGCAAACAGAGGATCGATCGTGTGAGTAGGAATGACAATGGGTACCCTCTGGGTAGGGTACTATAGTGCCCGTCCCCATACCCGCATTTGAAAAAAGTGCCCGTACCCGAGCCCATACCCGCGTGGGCAGCAACTTTAGCGCCCATCCCCTTGCGGGCTGGGTACCTAAGTGCCCGTACCCGCACCTGCTACCCGCACTTTAACCATAAAAAATCAATAAATAACGAAAAGAACATCATTACTTAATTAAAATACGATCCAAATTTTTTTCAAATCAGTTCTAAAATATTACAAATCATAGTATATTTAGCCAAGTATTGGACCATCCTACATTTAGTCTATGCTTCTTACTATTGCTTCTTTGGGTTGTTCAATACAGATCAAAACAAAAAATTCAAATTCAACTAGCAATAGTCAATTGATGAAAAACCCCAATAATAGAAGACAATATATATACCATCCAGAAAAATATTACCACAAAAATTGTAACAAGAATTTTGTGGTTTTGTTGTTAAAAGTTTTATGTCCGCTGAAGTATCCTTAAAATAAAGATAATATTATTAGACTTGAAATTCCAAGCATCCACAGGTCATGGGATACACAAAAAAAAGGACAAAAAAAACACTTCCATAAAAAGCCAAATAGATCCTGAGATTCACAAATGTAGGCTTGCAGAACATGGATATACCCGAAAGTGAGAAAAAGAGAGTGATAATCAAAGAAGCAGAAGAAGCGCGATCAGAAGAAGCACGATCAGAAGAAACTCGTCAGAGGAACTTGCGACCAATGTGTAAGAATAGAAGAAGCAGCGCGATCAGAAGAAGCGGCGCAGTCTGAAGCGAAGAAGCGGCGGCTTGATGAGGGTCGATGGGAAGGAACAAAGAAGCAGCAGCCTTGATGAGGGTTAGATTTTAGTAAATTTTTAGTTCTAGGTTTAGAAATATGGGTTTGGTTTTGGAATTGGAAGCAACCCTAGGTTTAGAAATATATTAATTACTTAATATGACTATAAATAAATAAATATATATATATGTGTGTGTGTGTGTGCGGGCCGTGGGGCGAGCTGGGCTCTAGAGTGTCCGTACCCGCACCCATGCTCACTCAAAATTATGGGTAATTACCAGTGCCAGGCCAGGCCCATAACGGGTAATTACCACCCATATCTTGAGGTTTTTTTGCGTGTACCAGTGAACTGGGTCTAATTGCCATCCCTACGTGTGAGCATCAAGCTATTGGAATTTGTCTTCCTGCTCGTGCCTTTATTTCATATATCAGAGGTATTTTTCTTTTTTCTTTGCTTATTTATTCCTTTACCAGAAGTGAATAAGGGGAGAATATTCAAATTTTTTGAAACTTCATGGCTTCTCGAAGGTCTCTCCCTGAGGATGGGGCCCTTCCTCCCCTTTATAGTTCTGGGTTTTTAACTGGAATGAGTACTTCCGGTAGTGGGGGGTTTCAACCAGAAACTTTCCCTTTTGTTTCTGCCTCTGCGGCGGTGCCCATGGTGGCCTTGCCACCTTCCCGTGAGGGAGGGGCAGAAGAGCGTTTGAAACGTGGAGTTGATATTACTCTTGAACGCTTAGAGCGTTTCCGGGTGGTTTTAGAAAACAAGTTTCAGCGTCCTTGCAATCCCCGTGAAGTAGCTCAGTGGTATAAGGAGGTTTATGATACCGTCTCTTATCCTGAACTCCCGATGGACAGATTTGTCATGGGAAAGAAGCGGAGTATCGATTTGGACGACCTTTTTGCCCTTCCTGCCGACACGGAGGATTATATGTGGGTTTCGCCCGAGGTTCTTAGCCTCCGATCTGAGTATTCCACCGATGAAGACATGGCCGACTTGGAGAGTCGGGTACCTGTATCCTACGGCGTTGAGTCTGGAGGGGAATGGGCATTCCTCCCTCCGGTTGGAGATTATAGGATTTGCTCTGCGGAAAGGAGTGATGTGGACCATCTTTCGATGTACGAGGTGTTATTCACCGAACTCCAGGTTGCCTTTCCTTTTAAGCCCTTTGAACTCTTGGCTCTTAGGCATTTAGGCGTGGCACCTTCTCAGCTACATCCCAAAAGTTGGGCTTTTTTACGGGCATTCGACCTAGTTTGTGTGTATCTTCGGATACTGGCCTTGCACTGCGTTTTTTTTCATTTGTTCTCACCCATGAAGACTTCGGAGAAAACTGATCAGAGGCAAGGTTGGATTTCTTTTAAGCCTAATGGAAAAGTCTTCTAGCTATATAGTGAATCCCTCAAGGGGTTCAAGACGAAGTATTTTTTCCTTCGATGAACGACGTCGCTCGGGAGTGCATGTTTGATCTCGCCGAAGACGGTTCGGAAGTGCCGAAGTTCCCATTCTACTGGTTGACGTCATTCTTCGAGTGTCCTATTGGGTCTTATTCGTTCAAGTTATCCGCTCTCAGCGAACTCGAGCAGGGTTGGGTGAAGAGCATCGGGGATTGGGTCGGTGGCTTTGAGCCTATTGTCTATACCGACCCCAAGACTCAAGAACAAACATCTATTAAGCGGTTCGTTCACACCCGAACTCTCCTGCGGTGCCCGACTTGGGGGGATGCTCGAAGTTGCTAAGGTAGGGAATTATTTACTTGTGTTAATTTTTGTTTATACAAGTCTTTACCTGATCTATGTGTTTCTTCTTGTGCAGAATCCATGTCGAACATCGCCAAATTTGGTGGAAAGGGGCTCGGACAAGGGCAAGCAAGTTCGGCCCTCTCCTACTGCCGCCGATGTTAGCGGAGCTTCCAATTCTGGCTCGTTGAAGAATGGGGGTTCTGGATCGGATCCTTTAGCTCCCGAGCAGACTTCGGGGCCTTCTGCAGTGCCTGGTGAAAGTTTTGGAGGAGGAAGTTGTGCGTTTGCGCAAGGTGAAAGGTTAGGCCGAGAAGGCTCTCAGGAAAGATCGGGAGTTGCGAGATCGGCTTCGCAAATTAGATAATGACAACCAAGACCTCCGTATCAAGGTGTAGAATGCAGTGGGCCTTCAGACCCAGCTTTCGGAGGAGTCTAACAGGGCCGATGAGGCCGAGAGGAACTTCCGCGAGTTGACCTCCATAGTTGAAGAACTCAAGAAGGAGAAAGAGGACCTGAAGTCTGAGGCAAGGAAGGTTGCTAAGGAGAAAGATGCCTTCCAAAAGGAAAGGGATGCCTTTCTCTCCGAAGTCGCCAAGCTGAAAAAGGCGCCGGAGGAAAAGGATCTGGAGCTCAAGACTACTGTGGCTGCAAGGGAGGCCAGTGATCAGACCATGGTGGAGATCGGGGCGGAACAGTTCGAGATGGAGTCAATCAAGTGGTGTTCCTGAATCCTAGCGTGGCAGTTCGGACTGAGGGCATCACGAACCTTGGATTGGTTTCAGGGGACCACATTATTCATGCTCAAACTGGAGTTGTTCTTGTTCGCCCTTCTCTTCCTCAGGTTGATGTTTAGTTTTCTTTAACTTGTATTTCGTTTTTCCCTTTGTAATGTTGTTTTGTACTTGCTTCTTTGTGCCAAGAGCATTTTGTACTTCGACAATTTTGAATGAAATTTCGGATTTTCCGACCCGCTTTGGTGGAACAATGTATATGTAACTTGTTGTTTCGCAATTTGGTTTAATTTGCATGGTCGTCATCTCGGAAAGGGAGCCCGCCCAAAGGAACCTTCCCTCTACCCCAGAAGCATAGACTTGTTGTCGAGCTTCGGGTGGGCAATGTAATGGAAATGTCCATAGATCGACATGATGGCTAGTCACGTCAGTTAGGACTCCCAAAATGACTGGCGTGACGATGCGTAATCTCGTTGTGGTCGGGGTTCGCTCGTCTACCCAATATGATAATGGTATTATAACCTCAACAAAATCGCGATAACAAAACATTCATGTGCCGAAGACTCGTTTTATTATGCTTGAAATTTGACAAGAAGTGGACTCCCTTTCATGAGGGGACTACATGAGCGTTTAGCTATAATATTTTCTAAGTTTCAAAACGTTCCATGTTCGCGGAATTGCTTGACCTTGAAGTGTTTCTAGGGTGTAGGCGCCAGTTCCGGTCTTCGACGAGATTCGATATGGGCCTTCCCAGTTCGGTGCCCGCTTTCCTTGGCTGGCATTCTTGAGGCCGACATCGGCTTTCCTTAGGATGAGATCGCCCTTTTCGAACTCACAGGGAATGACTCGTTGATTGTGTCTTGCTGCAATTCTTTGTTTCACAGCGGCTTCATTCAGGGAGGCTAGCTCTCGATTCTCTTCAAGGAGGTCCAGTTCCTCTCTTAGGTGTTAGTGATTGAAAGAAGTTCGAAGTGGATGGAGCGTTCTCTAGCTCAGTTCCCCAACTTCAACTGGGATCACTGCTTCGAATCCATAAGTGAGCCGAAATGGTGTTTCTTCAGTGGAGGAGTGGGGCGTGATTCGATATGCCCACAGTACTTATGGGAGCTCTTCTGCCCAATTCCATTTGGCTTCCTCGAGTCTCTTTTTCAGACCTCTTAAGATTACTCTGTTCACCGTTTCGGCTTGCCCATTTGTTTGGGGATGCTCGACCGAAGTGACTCTTTGTTTTATCCCGAAGTCGGCTAAGGTTTTCTGGAACCCTTTATCCGCGAATTGTGTTCCGTTATCGGTTACGACAACTTCGGGAATGACGAACCTTGTAAGGATTTGCTTTTTGAAGAACTTGATCTTTTTTTTGCTGTGATCTTTGCCACTGGTTCGACCTCGATCCATTTCGTGAAGTAATCCACTGCCCGACCAAATATTTGATTTGGCTTAGGGCCATAGGAAATGGCCCAAGGAGATCGATTCCCCACCAGGCGAAAGGCCACGGGGAAGATAAAGCAGTCATCTCGCTAGGAGGGGCGCTATGGACATCGGCGTGCTTTTGACATTTCTCGCATTTCTTTACATAGGCGATGGCAGCTGCATCCATTGTTGGCCAGTAGTAACCAGCTCGCAGTATTTTCTTGGCCAAAGATTGTCCTCCGAGGTGGTGACCACAGACACCCTCGTGGACTTCGACAAGTACGTACTGGGCCTCGGCTGCGTCAAGGCATTTCAGAAGAGGTGCTGAGAAACCTCTCCGATATAGGCGATCTTCGATGACGGAATATGAACACGCTCTGCGGCAAATTTTTGATGCGGCCTTGTCATCAAGGGGGAGTTCGCCTTGGCAAATGTATTTGAGAATTGGCATCATCCATGAGTCGCCGAAGTCAGTGATGGTGTACACTAAAGGGGTAACGAGGATATGTTCGAAGTTTTGGCTGTCCTTCTTCGAAGCATCTGGTGTCCCCGTCGTGGCCATGATACTTGGATGGGAAAGGGTCTCTTGAATAACCGATTTGTTACTCCCCATTGTTTTTGTGCTTGCCAGTTTCGAGAGTACATCGACTCTCGAGTTCTGCTCTCCAGGAACGTGTATGATCTCTATTTTCTGGAAGCCTTTCATTAGCTCTTTGACTACGGCCAGGTACTTCTGTAGCAGGGGGTCTTTTGCTTGATATTCCCCATTGACTTGAGAAGCTACAAGTTGGGAGTCAGTGCGAAGACTAACCTCGGAGGCTTCCAGATCGCGAGCGAATGCCAGCCCAGCGATGCATGTCTCGTATTCAGCCTGATTGTTCGAAGTGGGGAAGGAGAAGCTCGGAGAAAATTCGATCGTAAGCCTTCAGCATTTTCCAGGATTAGGCCTGCTCCACTTCCCTTTGAATTCGAGGATCCATCGACGTGGATGGTCCATCTGGTGCTCGAGTCTTTCGACGTCGAGGTCATCTCTACTATGAAGTCGGCTAGACTTTCAGCTTTGATTGCTTGTCGAGATTCAAAGGAAATGCTGAATTCGGATAGTTCTATGGACCACTTAATCATCCGTCCTGCCAGATCGGGCCGGTGTAGGACTTGTTTGATTGGTTGGCCGGTTCGAGCTGTTATGTGGTGAGACAAGAAGTATTGTCGTAGTCGTCTCACTGTATTGACTAGCGCTAGAGCGACCTTTTCGATTTTCTGATATTGGAGATCGGGGCCTTGGAGCGTTTTACTGATGAAGTAAACTGGCCTTTGCCCTTCATTTGTTTCCCTTATCAGGACGACGCTTAAGGCCTCTTTGGTGACCGCCAAATATAGGTATAAGGTCTCACTGGCACAGGGCCTTGTCAGAACTGGCAGAGTTGATAGTGTTTCTTTTAGCTTCGTGAAAGCTTCTTCGCATTCCAAAGTCCATTCGAACTGTACCCCTTTTTTCAGTAACTTGAAGAAAGGAAGCGCTCTCTGGGCGGATTTGGAAATGAATCTGGTTAGGGCGGCTATCATCCTTGTTAGTTGTTGGATATCCTTCTTCGACTTCGGTTGTCGCATTTCGGTAATGGCACGACATTTATCTGGGTTGGTCCCGATCCTGCGCTCCGTTAAGTAAAATCCCAGGAACTTGCCCATCTTGACGCCAAAGTGCATTTCTCTGGGTTAAGCCTCATGTTGTGTCGGCGTGCCTATTCGAAAGGTCGGCGACATGGTCTAGCTCTTCGGCTGATTTGACGATCATATCGTCCATGTATACTTCGAGTACATTCCCGATTTGGTCTTTAAAGACCTTGTTCATCATGCGCTGGTAAGTTGCCCTGGCGTTCTTGAGACCAAACAACATTACTTTATAGCAGTAGTTGCCGTTGTCGGTCATACAAGCGGTCTTTTCCTGGTCGGTAGGATTCATCGGTATCTAGTTGTATCTAGAGTATGCGTCTATAAAGGACAGTAATCGAAAACCTGAGGAGTTATCCACAAGTTTGTCGATATTAGGGAGGGGATAGGCGTCCTTAGGACAAGCCTTATTGAGATCGGTATAATCAACGCACATTCTCCATTTTCCATTAGCTTTTTTAACATGAACAACATTTGAGAGCCAAGTTGTGTACTTGACCTCCCTTACAAAATCAGCCTTAATTAAATCACTAACAGCCTTCCTAGCCGCTTCGGCTTTCTCTGGAGATTGCTTCCTCCTACTCTGCGCGACCCACTTCGCAGATGGATCCAGGGCGAGACGATGGCATGCGATGTCGGGGGCGATCCCTGGCATGTCGGCTGCGGTCTATGCAAAGAGGTCGGTGTTGACTCTGAGGCACTTGATCAGGTATTCCTTTACCTCGGGGGGAAGGTCGATGCCGATCTGGATAGTCTTCTTCGGGTCTTCCCCTAGTTGGACTTTCAGAATTCCCCATCTGGAATCGGTCGACTTATTTTCTTCTGAAGCTCTTTTGCAATAGGGTTTGTCTCTTTTTCGATCTCATCTTCGGGTTCGATTCTCGCATCTAAATCAGTGAGATTGACGTCGGAAGACCCGATGTTCTTTTTTGGTGGGGCTGGTTTGTTTTCCTGTCCCTTGATTGATAGCAGGTAACATCGTCTGGCTACCTCGAGATAGCCAAGGTTCGTGATTATCCTTCCCTTAGATGAGTGGAACCCCATCCTGAGGTGGATAGTGGAAGTTACTGCTCTCAACTCTCCCAAGGTAGATCGGCCCATGATGCAGTTGTAGGGTGATGGGCAAGGGAGGACGATAAATTAAACCTTGACGGTTTTTGTTTTGGGCTTGTCGCCGAATGTCACCATCAGTTCGATATATCCTAGGGGCTTGGTTATGGAACCATTGAAACTCTGATAGGGAATCATGTCCTTTTCGGCCAGCTTCAAAGGAGCTCCCTTGATCAACCAAGATTCTCCTTAAATCGAAGTTGGCCATATACGCGCAAATCAACAAAGGAGTTTGGCAGTTTGGATGACCGTTCAGTAGGTCTTCATCATAAAATGCTAAGGGTGGTCAGCTCGAACTTGGTCGATTAGTAGGCGGGCAGATAGTATTGATGGACATTGCTTCTCACATCTTTCTTTTGGCGTAATTGATACAGGCTCCACCTCGATCTGTCAAGCCACAAAAAATTACCAAGGCCACAGGTGTGGGCCTAGCTTCTTCTTCGTCGGCCTGATAAGGGCGACTTTCTTTTTGAGTTGGTGCAGAATGGTTGTCGCGCTTAGATCGGGGGTATCGAGATCTGGTTCGTCCTTCGTCCGTCTTTGGCTTCGTGTATTTCTGCAGCTTCCCCTTCTGGACGAGGGATTCGATGAAGTCCTTAAGCCGAACGCATTCATCGGTGTTGTGGCCTGGGCTTTTGTGAAACCGACAATAATTCGATTTGTCGGTGTCAGGCTTCTCCTTTAGAGGCCTTGGATTTCGAATTCCCGCATCTCTGAACTCCGCATTGGTACACTCATGGAAGATCCTAGATCGAGATGTGTTCAATGGGGTATAATCTTTATACCTTCCAGGGGGGCCCTTGGGGTCTTTCTCTCGGTGAGGCCGATCTTCTTTGTATCCGGAACTCTTTTCCTGGGAGTTCCGCCTATTCGACCTTGAGGCCATCTGCTTCTCTTCGAAGTTAATGTACTTCTCCGCGCATTGGAGGAATTCGTTGAGGTCGGTGGGTTTGTTAACCCCGACGTTGACGCTAAAGAGGCTATCTTCAATCAGGCCCTGTTCCAACATGTATAGTTTCATCTCATCAGAGGCTTGTTTGACAAACAATGCTTCTTTGTTGAAGCGCTTGATGTATTCTTGTAGCGGTTCGTCCTTCCTCTGGTGAATCGCTGTCAGTGTAGCCACTAACTTGGGTTCAACACGGGAGGCGATGAAGTGGGAACAGAACTGAACAGTCAGTTCAGATCCCGAATCTATGGAATTCTTCTTCAACCCCTAGAACCACGTGAGGGCTGCCTTCTTCAGGGTGAGTGGGAAGATCTTGCACTTGACTGGGCCTTTCGTCCCGTGAAACCCCATGATGGTGTCGAAGCATCCGATGTGTTGGTCGAGATTTCCTGTGCTGTCATAAGTTTCGAGCGAGGGAGGTTTCTGAAGGGCTCGAGGTATCGGAAACCGAGCTACCCTGGTAGTGAAGGGTCCCAAAGCGAAATGGTCATCGTTGTCTTCAGACTCGTGAGATCGGGAGTATGAAGGAGGAGAACTGGAGCCTCGTGTTGAGGGAGATGCTACTGGGTGACGTCGGCAAGGAGGGGTACCCCTCTCGTGAGAACGATGGCCATTGCGGTGATGGTGTCGAGGGGACACATTTCTCGAAAGCCGAGACCTATAGTGAAGGGCACGCTCGCGTGATCTCTAGGGGGAAACGGAGTGGCGAAAAAGAGGGTGCTCGCTTGAGCCCGGGGGAGGAGATTGCTTGTGGGATCTGTGGCGGCGCTGAGGCCGGGATAAGGATGAACGTCGAGGCGACAAGCGCTCCGCGGTGCGACGCCTACAGTGGTGCGTGCCTTGCGGGGAACGACGTCGAGGAGGGGATCGGTCAGCGGAACGATGGCGAGTCCGAGACCTAGTCGACGAGCGGTGCCTTGGAGGGGACGGCTCGGAGGACCTAACGCTTGGAGATGAACGGTCAGCGGATCTAGGGCTAGACACTTGGCGATCCCCGGATCTACTTTCCGTTGGGTCTTGCTCCTCTGAAGCCTCCGATCGGTCCAATGGGGTCCTCTGCAGGGCTCAACGGTAGGCGTCTACCTTGCCTGATAAGTAGTTATGTTGGTCCTCAATGGGGATGAGGTGGAGGTTCTGGGCTGCCATGGTCTCCGTCTGGTGCCGAACGAGGCTGAGGAGCTCGTTGATGGCGGCAACGGTCGTAGGAGTCAGCGGAGGCTCGGGGGTCGGAATGGACTCCGGTGCAGGGATGGGAACAGTTTCCACGTGTGGCTCTAACTGAGGCTCGTCTTCGACGGCGACAAGAATGTCATCGCCCTGGTCGGGAATGTCAGTAGACGTAGGAATGCATGTCGTGTTTCGTGTGTGAATGGCTCGTCTGACTCCAGCCATGGTGAATCGTGTGAATACATGCCTTGACAGGATGGTTTTGATGATTGACAAAAGGGAGCTTTACAAATAGTCAACCGTGCAAAAAGTGGAAAAGAATACCAAGACGCGTATCAAGAATGATTGTTTCTCAAGTCTTTGGGTTCTGGGTATTTATTTATCTTTATTAAGACAATTTGTAAGTAGTAATAAAAAGCTCTCAATTAAAATTAAATCACACACGCACAAAATATTTTGACATGCATATCTCGTGTCGGATGTCGGTGAGGAAGTCGGATGTCTGGCGAGGAGGAAGCCGCGTGTCGAGCTCGGGAGGAAGTCGTATGTCGAAATGATGAAATCGGATGTCGGTGAGGAGGAAGTCGGATGTTGAGCTCTGGCGAAGTCGTATGTCGAATCGAGGGAGGAAGTCGGCGTGTCAAGCTTATGAGGTCGCGTGCGGTCGCTGATGGTGATGATCCTTGTCGGCCGGATGAGGTCGCGTGCAGGAGTCGCGCGTGTCGGCTGATGAGGCGCGTCTGGCGTGATGAGGTCGTATCTGGGTGTAGGGAGGTCGTGCCGGAGTCTTTCTTGTCGAAGTCGTCTGTCGGTATTAGCGAGGTCGTCTGTCGAACCCGTCTTGAGGTCGTCTGCCGAGCTGTCTTGAGAGAGGTGGTATCTTGAAAGCGTCTCAGTGTTTTTCAATTCTTTCATGTTCAATAACGGACAAATTCCAACGGACAAATCAAAACGCATAGCGGCGTCTTTGCAGCAGGACAAATCCTGCAGCGGTCATTTCGGCGCTCCATCTCCTATATAAACACAACTCGTGAGCTTTGTAAAAAAAAACAACCGGCCTTGTTAGCAATTTTGTGCCAAAAACTCTGTCAAAAATATTTTCATCACTCACACTTATTTGAGCACAATTTTTCTCGAAGTCTTTTATTCTACATAATTTGAGTTGTATTATTTGAGCTTCAATTTGTTATATCCTCGCCTCTATTGAGTGTATCTTTTTTAGTCTCATTTATTTGTGAAAATCATTTATTTTTGGGTAGGAATCCCAGGTGTTCATAGAGAGGTGATATCTCTTGAACGTATTGTTGCTCTGGTTTAGAGTTGTAAAGGTTTCTAGTCGAACTTTGATTTAAAAGCTAGTGTCTTAGTGAAAATCCCATAGTGGTTTTGCTTGGGGACAGACGTAGGCCACAGGGGGGTGTTAAGTGGCCGAACACGGATAATTTGTTGTGTGCTTTTACTCACTTATCTCTCTACTTTTCGTCAATTAAATTTACATGCTTTATTTTATTGTTATTTATATCTTACTATTTACTTTATTTTTAACTCGTTTGCAATTTATTCTTCAAGTGATTTATCTATTTCACATTAATATTTCCAACTCATAATTGGCACTTATTTCTCCAAAAGTTTTGAAAGCAGGGCCACACTTCCACCCCCTCTTGTGTTTGAGTCACTTGTCAACAAGTGGCATCGAGCTAGACTCTTGTATAAAGGACTTAGTCTCAAGAGAATGACTTGAGCAATAGCGAGGGAACCTCCATGAAACAGACCCCCCCATTTTTTCAATGGTGAGTGGTATTGTTATTGGAAGGATAGAATGCAAATCTTTCTTGAGGTGTTGATCTTGATATTTGGGATCTTTGTGGAAAATGGTCCATTTGTCCCCACTCAATCAATTAATGATGCGATGGTAGACAAACCAAGATCACTTTGGACCGAAGATGATAAGAAAAGGTCCAATACAATTTGAAAGCTAAGAACATCATCACTTGCTTTAAGCTTCGATGAGTTCTATAGGGTCTCAAATTAAGGCCACTAAAGAAATGTGGGACACCCTTACATTGACCCGTGAAGGTACTAATGAGGCATGACTTATGTCTCATGGCAAAACACGAGGAGGATGAGAGTAAATGCTCTTGAACTTCGAATCTCCTTTAACTTATGATGACGCTTATTGCTTGTGAAGAATTAAATAATGAAACGATTAAACTTGGAAAAAATTGTTCTTTCTTCTAAGAAAACCATCTCTTACTCTTGAATCAAAAATTGAAATTTTAAACAAAGAGATAGTGATTCTTAAAGAAAAACAAGTTCTTTGTGATTGAAACTTCTCCTCCCATATCTTGAGAAAATAAAAAGGATGAAGTTTTAAATTGCAATGAGTGTAGTGTTTTGAAAAATAAGGTTAAGGATTTAAATAACACTCTTTGCAAAATTTCACGATGGGAAGAGATAATCTAAACATTATGTTAGAAACCAAAAGGTACTTTTGGAAAAATGGTTTAGGTTATCATCCAAAAATTCATGAAAAATCTTTTAAACTCTTCAATCACAACAAACCCTCAAGTAGTCCTTTCATTAAATGCTTTTCACTTTGTAGGTAGAAATGGTCAGCTGCCTCTATTTGCAATATTAGAAAGAATAAAAATGTAGTTGGCAAAAAATATGTGGATTCCAAGGGCACCTTGCCCAAGACTAACTCATATGGACCCAAGATGGTTTGGGTACCAAAGGTTAAAATATGATTTGTTATTTGTAGGTGTGCTTGAAAGCGAGGACTTAAATTGGTATCTTGGTAGCGGTGCATTGCTCAAAGCACATGTGAGGAGACAAAAGCAAGTTCTCTCATTGGTACCTAAGAATAGTGGTTATGTCAGATGGTGACAACAACAAAGGTAAAATTCTTGGGATTAGTTCTATTGGTAAGAGTCTAATCCCATTATAGAGAATGTCTTGTATGTGGAAGGTTTGAAACATAACTTGCTAAGTATTAGTCAACTTTCGACAAGAGGCAATAATGTTATATTTGATTCTTCAAAATGCATGGTCGTAAATTCTTTTTAATAAAAGTCAGTTTTCGTTGGATCTAGAATTGGAAATATCTATATGGTTAATTTAGATGAACTACCTTCAAATGATGCATCTTGTCTTTTAGTAAAGAAGAGAATGAATCTGGCTATGGCATAGAAAGAATGGCTCATATTCACATGGATCATCTTAATAAATTGGTTCGTAAAGACTTAGTAATTGGCTTACCAAAGCTTCGTTTTGAAAAAGATAAACTTTGTGATGCATGTCAAAAGGAAAACAAGTAAAGCATCTTTCAAATCTAAAAATATTGTTTCTAAACCGGCCTTTTACAACTTTTACATATGGATTTATTTGGCCCTTCAGAACTAAAAGCTTTGGTGGCAATTACTATGCTCTTGTTATTGTGACTATTCTCGCTTATACATGGACTTTATTTATTTCTCACAAAAATGATGCTTTTAATGCTTTTGAAAACTTGCAAAGGTTATACAAAATGAGAAGGGACTTAACATTGCTTCCATTAAGTGATCATGGGGAAATTTGAGAATGAAGCATTTGAAGCATTTGCGAGAAAATGGCATCGATCACAACTTTTCTCGCTCCGAGGACACCGCAACAAAATGGAGTGGTTGAAAAGGAAAAAATCGGTCTCTTGAAGAGCTAGCGAGGCGATGCTCAAATGAGACTAACCTTCTAAGTACTTTTAGTGACGCCGCACCGCTTGCTATGTGATGAATCGAGTTCTTATAAGGCCGATCCTTAGCAAACAAGTATGAACTCTACAAAGGAAGGAAGCCCAACATTTCCCACCTTCACGTTTTGGATGCAAGTGTTTTGTCTAAACAATGGTAAGAATAACCTTAGTAAATTTGATGCTAAAGCTGATGAAGGTTTATTTCTTGGATATTCCACTTCTAGTAAAGCTTTTCAATTTTTAATAAAAGAACTTGGTGTTGAAGAAGAATGTGCATGTTTCTTTTTGATGAATCTAACCCCAAATCTTGAGAAGAAAGTGTTGATGATCTTGCAGAAGTATTTGGAGATACCTATTTAGAGGAACAAGAGAGATCAAAAGTTCAAAAGGAGGACCAAGAGTCCTTGCCCCACCCCTCTCAAGAACTCTCTACTCAAATCTTCCAAAGAATGGAGAGTCTCAAAGAACCATCCTCTTGTGACAACATAATAGGTGATATCTCAAAGTAGCGACTCGAAACTCTCTTAATCATGCATGTCATCATATGGCCTTTGTCTCTCAAATTGAACCAAATGACGTCAATGAAGCCATCTTTGATGAGCATTGGACCTTTGATATGCAAGAGGAATTAAATCAATTTGAGAGAAATGATGTTTGGGAACTTGTCCTTAGGCCTAAAGATCACTAGTCATTGGGACCAAATGGGTCTTTCATAATAAGCTTGATGAAAACGGTATCATTGTTAGAAATAAAGCTAGACTTGTTGCAAAAGGCTATAACCAACAAGAGGGCATAGATTTCGATGAAACCTATGCAGGTAGCTAGATTAGAAGCTATTCGCATGCTTACCGCAGCATTTGCATGCATCATGGATTTCAAACTTTTTCAAATGGATGTTAAAAGTGCATTTCTTAATGGCTTTATTCAAGAAGAAGTATATGTTGATCAACCTCCGGTTTTGAAAATTTTGAATTTCCAAATCATGTTTTCAAATTGAAAAAGGCTTTATATGGTTTAAAAGCAAGCTCAGGAGCTTAGTACGAAGGTTGAGCAAATATTTACTTGAAAAAGGTTTTGAAAGAGGAAAAGTTGATACTCTTTTCATTAAACACAAAAGCATGACATTTTACTTGTTCAAATTTATGTCGATGATATAATATTTCGTCTACTAATGAATCCTTGTGTAAGGAATTTTACGATATCATGCAAAGTGAATTTGAAATGTCAATGATGGGAGAGCTAAATTACTTCCTTGGACTTCAAATCAAACAAACAAAAGAAGGAATTTTTATAAATCAATCCAAATATTGCAAGGAGTTGGCAAAGATTTGGAATGAGCAACCTTGAAAAAATCTCAACTCCACGTGAGCACATCGTTACTATCTTGACAAAGATGAAGGTGGTAAGTCGATTAGTAAGTAAGTATAGAGGTATGATAGAGATCTCTTCTCATCTCATTGCTAGTGTCCGGATATTATGTCTAGTGTTTGTATGTGTACTTGCGTTTTCAAGCAAATCTAAGGAATCACATCTCTTAGCGGTAAGCATCATGAGATATCTCATTGCACACAAACACGGGTTTATGGTACCCCCAAAGGTGCTTGTTGCACACTTATTGGGTACTTGGATTCGGATTTTACTGGGTTGCAAAATGGCCAGAAAAAGCACTAGTGGGACATGTCACTTACTTGGGAATGCCATGGTTTCATGGCATAGTAAGCAAGCCAGTGTGGCTTTGTCCCTTTCTTTGGCGGAATACGTTACGGCGGGTAGTTGTTGTTCAGATCATTTGGATGAAACGCGTTGAATGATTATGGAATCAATCAGCTGTTCGATTAAGTGTGACAATGCTAGTGCCATAAACCTCACGAAAAAATCCGGTTTATCACTCCGGACCAAACACATAGAAATTAGGCACTATTTTATTAGAGATCATGTTCAAAGGAGATTGTGTGATTGAGTTTGTGAAACATCTAAACAACTTCAGATATTTTTACTAAACCTTTGCCTAAAAACTTTCTTTTATTAGAACCAGATTGGGAATTTTAGACCAATCATGCATTAGGTATTTGCCTGTGATTGCATTTTCTTTTTTGAATAAATTCTAACTTGGGCGTTTGAGTGTGCTACTGAGTTTATCTTGGTCTTTTCCCCTTCCATTTTCTTTAAATGCGAATAATGAGTGGGTGGCGCATTTGTCTTATGCAACTAGCTAATCATGTCCAACCAGCTCATCTGTCACACACACGAAGCTTGGTATCACGTAACTATCAAAATATGCTTGTTTAATCTGAATATATGCCTTGCTTTATTTGTCTTTCCCACTTTTTGATGTTGCCAAAGGGGAGAGTTACATGAATGCATGATTTGGGGGAGTGATCTTTAAGTATTGCCCCTGTGTGAGGAGAGAGTTTTTCTAAATATTGTGCTTAAACTCACGATATCTTTTATTAAAAACCATGCTTATATCTCATTGCTATATCATGATTATATTTTACTAAATTCCTCCATGAGATGTTTGTCATCAAAAAGAAGTCTGTGAATACATGCCTGGGGATGGTTTTGATGATTGACAAGGGAGAGCTTTACAAATAGTTAGCAGTGCAAAGAGTGGAAAGAATACCAAGGCGCGTATCAAGAATGATTGTTTCTCAAGTCTTTGGGTTACGGGTATTTATTTATCTTTATTAAGACAATTTGTAAGTAGTAATAAAAGCTCTCAATTAAAATTAAATCACACACGCACAAAATATTTTGACATGCATATCTCGTGTCGGATGTCGGTGAGGAAGTCGGATGTCTGAGGAGGAGGCTTGCGTGTCGAGCTACGAGGAAGTCGTATGTCGGTGATGAAATCGGATGTCGGTGAGGAGGAAGGGATGTTGAGCTCTGAGGAAGTCGTATGTCAGGCGAGGAGGAAGTCGGCGTGTCGCTTATGAGGTCGCGTGCGAGGTCGCGTGATGGTGATGATCCTTGTCGGTGATGAGGTCAGCGTCACGAGGTCGCGTGTCGGTGATGAGGGCGCATCAGGCCGATGAGGAGGTCGATCTGGTAGGTGCCGTGAGTGCCGAGCGTGTGGCGAGGTCGCCTGTCGTGTGGCGGTCGTCTGCAGAGCGTCCTGGGTCTGAAATGCGCTCTTCATAGGTCGATGTATCTGCCGTCTCCGTGTTTTTCAATTCTTTCATGTTCAACGCAGCGGCCAAATTCCAACCCGGACAAATCAAAGCAACGGGGCATCTTTACCAGAGACAAATCCTGCCAGACGGTCATTTCGGCACTCCTCCATCTCCTATATAAACACAACTCGTGAGCTTTGTAAAAAAAAAAAACAAGTGATTTAATTTTGTGCCAAAACTTCTGTCACAATATTTTCATCACTCCACACTTATTTGAGCACAATTTTACGAGAGTCTTTTTTATTCTACATAATTTGAGTTGTATTATTTGAGCTTGATTTGTTATATCCGCACTGTGAGTGTATCTTTTAAATCGTCTCATTTATTTGTGAAAATCATTTATTTTTGGTGGGAATCCCAAGGTGTTCATAGAGAGGTGATATCTCTTGAGCGTATTGCTCTGATTTAGAGTTGTAAAGGTTTCTAATGTTTGAACTCGATTTAAAAAGCTAGTGTCTTAGTGAAAATCCCATAGTGGTTTGCTTTAGAGACGGGGACGTGAGGCCACGGGGGTGTTAAGTGGCGAACCTGGATAATTTGTTGTGTGCTTTACTCCTTATCTCTCTACTTTTGATCAATTAAATTTCATGTACTTTATTTTATTGTTATTTATATCTTACTATTTACTTTATTTTTAACTCGTTTGCAATTTATTCTTCAAGTGATTTATCTATTTCACATTAATATTTCCGCAACTCATAATTAGCACTTATTTCTCCAAAAGTTTTTGAAAGCACAGTTCACACACAATTCACCCCCCTCTTGTGTTTGGAGTCACTTGTCAACAAATCGGAAGATTCAAAGTGAATAGAAGAACTAGAAAGTTTCCCACAGACGGCGCCAATGATCTGAAGTGGATCTCAGAGGTGGCCGGAGTAGGATCACGAACGGTGGAGACGACCGTGGGGGGTGTACCTGCACACACTCTGATGCTTAAGTCAGCATCGGAATAAGGCGAGGTAAGAAATGAACAGTGTGTACCTTTATTGATCAGGTCATAGACCTTTTATAGGTGAAGTCAGGTTGCTGATGTGGGACGCTCCTTAGTAACCCTAGTTCGATCGTCATCCGTCGGATACATCCAACGGCCGATGTAGCTCCCAGGGTTTGTATGGTTGAAGGGTCGCTTTTAGGTTTAGTGCCGCAATGCTTGCTTCTAGGGTTTCGCACCGTGGCGAAGCAATTACTAGGGTTTGTTACCCCGAACGCGGACATCCTGGGTCGGGTCGGTTACCCGGAGTGGGCTGTAGCCATTTCAAGTAAGTATCATTTTGGCATGGATCCTCCTGATTGGATCAGATCGGCCCATTGCGGTGTGGGCCTTTGGCCACTCCGAATCAAAAAGTATGACTCTGGAATACATAAATATGTGTTCGGACGCTAACTTCCAAAATATATAAATATGTGTTCCAGAGCTTAATTTCCAAAACACATTTATATATTCCAAAATGAAGGGCATGTTTACTTTGTTTTCAAATTTTCATTTTCTATTTTAAATAAGATACACATACTATAACACACATTGTCAAGGAGATGATATACAGAATGATGATTTGTGGTCTAAGAAGCAATAACATATTTGGAAATGGTGAAAATTTGTAGCATTTTCACCATTTTCAAATATGCTACTCTTTGCCTATGTATATCATCCCACTTTGGATGTCATCTTCATGACATAGTATGTGTATCTTATTGAAAACAGAAAATGAAAATTTGAAAACAAAGTAAACAAGCCCGAAATTTCGAAATGCACAAATTTTCCTTTTGAAATTTAAGTTCCGGAAGCATTTATTTTTTTTTAAAACTTTTTTGCATTTAGTATGTTAAGTTCTGGAATGTATTTTTTTTTAACATTTCGGAACTTAATTTTATGAATGTAAAAAAAAATTCCAGAGGCACTAATTTGAAGTTTTAAAAAAAAAATACTTTATCCGTACTATTATAAGTATCACATTTATAAAAAAATTAGTATCAAATTAAGTGTCATGTTAGACTTTTAATATAAAATTAATTATTAATATTAGGCTTTTAATATAATATTAATTACTTTTTTTCAGTTTTACCCTCAAATTAATAATGAGTATATCACTCTTAAATCATTATACTCTACTATGCATTTATGACAATTGTTAGTACCCAATGGTTAATAAGGATAATTTTGTAAAATTGTTATACTATTTCATTCATTTATAGATTTTCCTTAATATGTGTGAAATTTCCTAATATGACACTTATAATAGGACGAAGAGAGTAAAAGAAAGGGATCTTATTGTACTTATTTCCCACACAGAACTCTTCTGATCAGGAGAAAATGAGAGGGTCAAAATGAAAATGAAATGGTTCTGTTTATTAGCTGTAGTACCCTAATTTTGTCCGGCCATTTTATTTTATTTTATTTTATTTTATTTTATTATTTATTTTAACTTTTTTAAATTTGTGATAAAAAATAAAAATAATGTTTTTGGTTTCATAATAAAAAAAAGAAGAAAAAAACGAATAAAGAAAAAATGCAGAAAGAAAAGGAAAAGAAAAAAAAAAGAAACGAGAAGGGGGATGCAAGTATTAAACTGGGCTGGTGCAAGTAGCAATGGCCAAGTGCAATCCAGCAACCCAACGCTCCCTACTCTCTCTTTCGCGCTGCTTCTCGCACCCCTTATTTTTCTACGCTTCACTCCCTCTGCCTGCTTCTCGCACCTCGCTTCATTCAGGCACCCCCGACCCGGCGCTCTCTCTCTCTCTCGCGCAGCCCAGCATCCGACCCAGTCCACCCAAAACCTAAAAACACCCAACCTGGTCCCTCTTCCTTCATTCCAGCAGCGCCTCACCCTTTCTCTCATCATTTTCATCTTACCCAAACTCTAACTAACAACCCTCTCCCTCACTCAGCAGACCACCAGTCGCAACCCTTCATTCTCGCCCTATCTCCCATTTTCTCTCCTCCGCCCATCTTCTTCTCCTGAATCTTCGCCCTCATCTCTTCTCACCTCCCTCTACCTTATCTCCTCTCCTCCTTTCATCTAAATCTCCTTCCAACAAACCAAATCGTAACCTCCATCTCTCCCTCATCTCACTCCCTCATTTCTCGGCCTCTCCCTTATCTTTTCTTCCAAACCCTAATTCCTCTCCATCTATAGCCGCGGCACTCTCCCATCTCATCCCCTATCTTTCCCTAACCCTAATTCAGAACACCCCCATCCTCTCATTTCCTCGATCGGCCGCAACGCCCACATCCTTCTCCCTCTATCTCTTTCATTTCTCCAACCCTAAATTTCCTCCACCATTCTCGCCTTCTCCTCCATCTTTTCCTTCTTCCTCCACTCCACCAAACCCTAATCAGCCTCTTCTCACAAAGCCTAAGCCGCCACACTTCCTTCTCTCTCGGCCTCCTTCCTTTTTTTGTCTCTCCTCCATTAAATCAAACCAAATCAAACCCTCCATTCCCTCAAAATCCGATCACGATTCGAGCGAGATCTCAGGAGAAATAAGAAAAACGTGTACATCTGACGAAATCAGGGAAGTTTCTATCTCCTTCCTTTTTCCTTTAATTTTTATTATTATTCTGATTTGATTCTATTCTTGTGACAGGGACTATGAAGCTATAAAAGCGAAAGACATGCAACTGAGGAGAGGGAGCGAACTCGGACGAGAAAAAAATAGAGAAATAGAGGAGAACTAAAGGAGGAAACGCAAACTGAAGGAACAAAAGCTGAGCTAGCACGCAGCGACCAAGAACCTGTGAGGCCCCAGAACCAAAAATAAACCCTTTCTTTTAGTTCTAGGTTTTTTTGTTCCCCCCATTCTCGTTCTGTATAATTTTTTGGGAAAGCTTGTACTCAGGTTTCATCTTCTCTCTTTTTATTTATTTATTTGATGTTTCTGTTCTCTATATGACCATGTAGTAGAGACTTGAATCAAAAGATTGTGATCAATTCTTGGTATTGTTCTTTTATTTATTTTTTTGTGATTGTCTGGTTGTTGCTATTGTCGTTGCTGTTATTGCTGCTGCTGCTGCTGTTGTTGTTGTTGGTGGTGGTGGTGGTATCCACGGTTCATATTGGAATCAAGTTTAGGGTTTGGCCTTCCATTGGGGCCAAATCCTAAATAGGGATCAATTTGCAAATATCTTGTTGAGAGGAGCATAAAGGCAAAAAGGGGTTTTTTTTGAAATTCTGTTCCACATAAAGCCAAACCTTGTAGGGACTGAATTGCAAATTTCCCATTAAGAGGGGCATAAAAGCAATAAAGAAAGTTTCTATATTTTTTATCTACACATTTTTAAATAAATCTCTGAAAGTTACATTTATTTTGTTTTTGTCTAAAATAATATTAATCATAAGTAAATTGAATTTTATGGGTTCTGTTTTGAATATAAAGTAAAAAATAAATTAAAGTGTTTGCTCTTAATCTGGCTGACTGAAATTTGTTCGTGATCATTAGTTAATAATTAGGAATCTTACTTTTGAGGGAAATAAATTATTTAATGGCAAACAATTATTTTCAAACAATTAAAGATACCGTTTTACGGGCGTCACGGGTGCTAATACCTTCCCCGCGCGTAAATAACTCCCGGGCTCAAAATCTGGTTCAAGGACCATTTCTTTCAATTCTTTTCAAAAAAATAGGTTTTCCAATGTTTTCCTATAAAAAAATAAATATTGGTGGCGGGCTCCATTTAAATTTTTAGTGTGGTTATCACATTAGCATTGGAGTATTTAGTGATTATCCTGTATCCGCCCCTAAATAAGGTTATTTTGTAAATATGCTTCACCAACATTTTCCTTAACTTCCATGTCAACCATTCTATGGGTTTCAATTGCACAATTATTTCCCATGCATCCTTTCACCTTCCTGCCACTTCAAATCAATTTTTATTTTTAACTATATACTTCTTTGAATGTTACCTTGTGCCCATTCGTCTTCCAATTCCACGACCATTAATGCGCGACATTTCCCTTGCTATTCATCCCTTTCGTTTCCCCTTGCCATCAATGTGTCGGTTGAGATTTGAATGGGGTAATAGACCAATGCATCATTTTATATCAGCACTTCTCGCCCACTACTTTGGGAGTAATGGCGAGGTAATTTTTCACGTTTTTCTTTGTCACAAACCATGAGATTCCAATATGTGCCCTCAGTCCCAATAAAATTAAATGCAGTTCCATTTCCCAGTAATGATTGGCTATATTATTCGCTTATGCTGGGATTTCCACTGCTTGGTTTGGCAAATGAGGGTGACTTTGAGAAAGTTCCACTTGAGTCTATCGTATGCTTTTTAAAGATCGATCTTAAAAGCAATGATACTTTTCTTTGCTCGAGAGTGGCATATATAGTGAACACCCTCCTGAGCTAAGATGGAATAGTCTGAGGTGCCTCGTCCTGGAATAAAGCTACTTTACAAGGGGATAACCAGCTCATCCAGAAAGTGCCGCAACTAGTTGATTAGAACTTTAGTTATCACTTTAAAGATGGCATTGCAAAGGCTGATAGGTCTAAAGTTATTTAGTCTCGTGGAGCAAGTTTCCTTAGGGATAATAACCACAAGAGTTTCGGCAATGGACTCATCAATGTAACTCCTATGAAATTAGTCTTGAGTAAGCTCCAAACATCATTCCTCACGGTTCCCCAAAAGTGCTTGAAGAACAAGGGTTGGAATCTGTTAGGACCTCGAGCTTTGTAAGAATTCATGGAGAAGACGACCACTCTAACTTTGTCTTTTTGCATTAACACTATTAACGTGTCTCTGCAAGAACCACTTAAATAAGGCAATAAAGAAACATGAAGCATAGTTGGGTTTGTTTCAGGATGTACCTCAAAAAGCCGTTGGAAATAATTAACGGCCTCCAAATGCAGCCTGCTAACCTCTCTGCACCAATCACCATTATCAAGAAAAAGCCCCTGGATCTTGTTTCTCTTCCTCTTGACTGTTGTTTGAGTGTGAAAAAAATTTGGTGTTGCGGTCTGTGTTATCAAAACCGGATCGGACCGGGCGGTCCGATCGTTGAACCGGGAACCAGATCCCTGTCCGGTTCAAACGAACCTAAGAACCGCTTTGCATGAAAACCGGGGATCGAACTGGAAAACCGTGCAAAAAAAGGGGAACCGGACTGGAAAATCGGGAAAAAACTGGGAACCAGCGGTTCAACAAAAAAATCATTTTTTTTAAAATTGGTAAATGGCATTTTTTTTTTTTTGCACATGAGATTTTTTTTTATCCATTTTTTTGTAGATTGATAGATTAAATCAAATACTATAGAAAAATTTAAGATAGATTTGTACATTAATATTATTACTAGAATACTTACGTTGTAGTATTTGCGATTATTTAATATTAGAATGTTATTATGACATATTTGCATTGGTTTAATATGTATTTTTACATGTTATATGTTGACTTATAACATTTTAAGTGGGGTTTAAATTTTAATACTATGAAGTTATGAATATTATGTTATTTTTTGTTTATTATTGTTTGATATATTATATTAAAAATATTATTTAATTCATTTCCGGTCTAATCCCGGTTTAACCCCGGTCGAACCCTTGAACCAGTGTCTTGTCCGGTTCAGTGGCCGGTCTGGTTTTAACAACCTTGGTTGCGGTCCCCCAGCTTAACCCTTTTTTCACGAGATTTCTGTTACCAAAGGATTTTTTTTCTTGCTTGAGGATGTCATTAACTCTCTTTAAAGCTTAACCTCTAGGATAGTGAGCCTCGCAGTGTCAACCGTCTCTAACTTCTTTTGAACATCATGAAGCCGCTTCTCTAGAGTCCTTTATGTTTGAAAATATTGCCAAAGACTTCCTCGTTAAAATCTTTAGCATCCTCTCTAACCTGATTAAGACTACTGGGGACTATGTGGTTGCCTTTGGCCCAAGCTTTGGTCACAACCTCTGGGAAATCCTTGTGAGTCGACTAAGCCGCTTGGAAACAAAACGGTCTAGCACTCCTATCAGGAATGAAACCATTACTCCTCAAAAGGATTGGTAAGTGGTCAGAATGAAGGCGGGTCAGATTCTCGACAAAAGCTTCAGGGAAGAGGGTACGCCAATTGCAATTCCCTAAAGCTCTGTCTAACCTTTTTTATGTGGACTGGGTGCCTTTCATCTTTCTGTACCAAGTAAATAGACTCCTTGTGGCCCCCAGATCAATAAGACGACAATCCTCGGTCAAAGAGGCGAATCTAGTGGCCTGGTTAATCGGGAAAGCTCCACCACGAACCTCAGATGGGAGAAGCACTTCATTAAAGTCCCTTCAAGAGTAGCCACGAGTCAGACACGGTCTCCCTCATAGCCATTGGATACCTCCCAATGAGAGCTCTATTTGTGAGCTGGGGACTGGCATAGACAACTGTACAACTCCAAGTCTGGCTAGCTTGCTTTAGAGATATGGTGATGGCCTGATAATATATGTCAATAACTGTTACATCGTTGGTGCAACTCTTATATTTCAAAACCCATAGGCCACCAGCATGACCAATAACTTCAGAAATTGCACAAGCCTCATAGCCAAGCCTGTCCCAGAAAGAGGAAGTTTTGAAAAAAGGACAATGCGTCTCCATAAGAATCACAAGGTTAGGCTTATGTCTACGGACAATAGAGCGGGCATGCCGTCTGCCCTCTTTACTAATGGCACCCTTTTATATTCCAACTAAGGATAATGAGATCGTCAAAATCAGCCATAAAATAAAATGGAATTTATTAGGGGTAGCCAAGGACCCGTAAGTCACGTGGGAATCACTTGAGCAGTATCCTCATTCATTCCATCAGTGACGTTGTCTTGGTAGTGTACCACATTCCTCTCATGATTGGCGTTAGCAATATTAATTTACAATTCCATGTGTGTATCGCTGCCCCCTTTAGCCAGGGTGTTGATTATTGATGCATCAGGCCCACCTAGGCTAAAGAGTTGACTGACTTTATCATTATCCAATGCTGGATCATTAAGGGAATCATCATCCTAAAAAAATTGATATCGATTGCCTTGCACATGGACCAAATTAATTGTTGATTTGACCCCATTACCCAAATCATATATTTTGGTGCCATTAACGATTGACAACCCATGATTACTCCCTTTCTTACCAACCTCGGACACTTGGTTAACCGCAGAAGTAGCGGACACGTGATTAGATTTCGATGGACCCGACACTGATATCAAGGGCATCTCCTCTCTCCTTGGTCTCTTTTTTTGCCATTGCTGGGGGAAGGGAATTGATACGACTTTATCCCCTCATTAATACTTGGTGTTGGCAGATCTTTTCGATGGTCGTTGTACATCAAAAATTGCTTCTCGCTATCATCCAAACCAAGGGAATAGATTCTATTCTCCAACTGTTGTAAATTACCTCCTTGATTGTCGCTTCTTTTAAATGCAACCCCTTTGACTTGCTTCTTTTTCTTTTCCACCTTTTCCAATCACCATGTGCCTTCTCCTTGAAAATAGGCTTATCGGATTTTTCCTTAATTGGCCCGTTTTGGGAGTCCACGTGATTACTCCCTATGTCTAAGGGATTAGAATCTGATGATCTGGACTTTCCTTTATCAGCACCAACACCGCAGTGGCCTTTAGCCACCACCATTTCGTCTAGAAGCACCTCCGAAATAGTACAGTTTTTGGTAACATGGACATAGCACCCACGTTTGGTGCAAATTACAGGGAGATTCTCATAAGCTACTTTGTACCAGTTCCTCGAACCCATATCTTATCGACCACCGGTTTATCCAAATCAATCTCTACGCACACCCTATCAAACCTTCCTCGAGCCTCCGTGAAGGTGTCCACTTTAATTGGTCGACCCACTACTGACGCAATAGCTAAAAGGAGGATTTCATTGAAGTACACTAGATTCGTGCCCAGGAAGTGCACCCACACCAAGGTCTTCTCAATCTTCCCTGACGAAGACACAAAGTCTGCACTCCATGGAGACACGACTAGATAATGGTCAAAAACCATCCACGGCCCACCTTTTCTCTATCCTTCTCCAAGTCAAACTTAACCATGAAGAAGTCGTTGTCCTTATCCATCAAATCGAAACCACCTGCAAGCTTCCACGAAGTAGCAAGCTTGTTTTGTAGCCCAAGTTCTTTTCCAACAACTTTACGACTAATGCCTCCTTACCTCACTCATTTTCTTGAACATTTCTTCATTGATATGCACTTTTGGGAAGAGTCTATTTCCCCCTCATGGTCTATTTGCACCAACCCTTCTTTAACCAAGTCTTTTCTCTCCCTAGGTGGAGCCACTATCTTGTTTCCCATCAACTTATCTCTAGAAGAGCATAACTTCTCTATACCAGTTCGTTCCCCTCCTGTGTCGCCAGGAGGCTTGTCTGCTTGTATTGGTTGTCGTTGAGCAGAGAAAACTATTCCTTTCATCTCTCATAAATCAATAAGTTAATTTATAAAAAAAAATAAAAAGTAAATCTTTCATGTGAACCTTTGCATAATTTTTTTAATAAATTTCATTTACATAATACATGTACATTAAAATTAAAAATTGGTATATATTTATCTTGAATATAAATAAAAGTATCCAGATCTCTATTAATTTCATATCATATACTATTTTTATGCCATTAATGTAACTTAATTAGTCAACTCAAACCGTTTCACACTTTATAGAATAAGTCTAATTATTGTACCAAAAAAAAGAATAAGTCTAATCTAATTAAAAGTGTTTCTTTTGCGCTGTTCCACGTGTGTCACTACTCACTACTCGCTAGACAAGCCACCCGATAATTGCATTTGTTTGGCCTAATAAAGTTAGTGTATTTGTTGTTTTTATAATTATGAGCAATTATGGGGGTAGAAAACCGAATAGATGACCATTGTTGTCCATAAAAGGAAGCTTTCTGTAACGACGGTATGCTTAGCTGTGGGTCTGTCTCTGAGTGACTTGGTTGCAAGATCACCCAATTATTATGATTATTATTATTATTTGATCAAATAAACAAAAATGTGTTAAAATTTTTAGTCATTTGTTTTAAGTTTAAAAGATGCTGAAACGCATGAAACTATCTTCATAGAGCAACACACATCAAGGGCTAGAAATATTATGAGTATGCTTGAGTTATTTGTTAATTGTTGGTAACTGCTTTTCAAAAATTAGTTTTTACTGGATAAGAAAATTTTGCAAGATTACTTGGTGTTCGAAACATGTAATGGAAAATTAAAAAGCAACTCCAAATGATTTATTTGTATTCAAATTTCAGTCAAGAAACCTACAAAAAAAAAAAATCAGTCAAGAAAAATAAGTTAGATCTAAGTGTCCAATAGACTGTTTGTTCTTGATGCTAAAATTTCTTTAATTGTACGAAGACCCTGCCTATTTTTTTAATTTATCAGAAGTGTTGAAAGTGTAATTCAAAGTTAGTTAAAGTTTGTTGTAATTCTGTTAGACTAACTTGAGTTAGTTAAGCCAGTTAGTTAGTATTTGTTTGTGATATGGGCCAAATGTATTGGGCTTCGTATTGTTGTGTTTGTGGGCCTGTGAGGCTGTGTATAAAACAAAGTGTGTAGTGTGTAAATATAGTGTAATTCTAACAAATGTAGTGAATAACAATTTTTTCATTCTATCATCTTGTTGCTCTCTCTATCAGAATCTCCTTGGTGTGTGTGCGTGAAACACATAGAGTGATACACAGTGAGTGAAATCTGTGTTCTAACAAATAGTATCTAGAGCTATAACGATCTTGGGAGATTCAATGGAGGTGGAGAGCATAGCTGGAGATTTGGAAATTCCTTTACCAGTTCTTGATGGCATCAAGAATTTCCATCGTTGGAGTGTGATGATGGGTCTGTTATTCAATTTCCATGAGATGCTAGAAATTGCACAAGAGGGGAATTCAGAAGTGGAAGGAAGTGCTTCCAAGGAGAAAGATTTGTTGGCTCTCTCCTTGATTCATCAGAGTGTGAACTGTGAAGATCTTGGAAAAATTGGTGCTGCCAAGAATGCTAAACAAGCATGGGATATGCTGAAGCATGCTTATCATGGTTCTGGCAAAGAATCGAAAGAGGGTGGTAGCAAAAAAGGAGAAAATAGCAACAAGAAGAGCAAAGACAACAAGGTGAAGGAAAAATCAAATCGTTCAGTTTCAGAAAATAAAAGTCCCTGTGTGCAAGAAAATCAAACAGATAAAGATCAAATAGAGACAAAAGGGGGTGTTTCGTAGAAAACAAAGATAGAGGTGAAACAGAATGCAAGACAAGAAAAGATCGCGGTGGATCTTTCAAGTGATGATGTGGTGGAGGAAACCGTGACTGATACTTGCGTGATTGAGTCTTTGAAGGAAGAAGAAGACAAGCAGTTGTCGAATTTGAGGAATTTTTCAGAAATTAGGGTTCGGAGAAATTCGAATCTCGCAAAGAAGAAAGTGATGCGTGAGATTAAAGCCAGCAAAAGGAAGAGTAAGGCAGTGAAGAAGATGCAGGAGTTCGATTCGTTCCCTGGGTCATGGTGGAAGGAAGCATCTCTGTGTGTTTACTCGCAGTTGATGTGCCGCCATGGAGAAGGAAGAAAGGTGAAGCTGCTTGCGGCTGAGAAGAATTTGTGTGTCACAAGGGTGATGTTGATGCTGATGCTGATGCGTGATGAAGATAATGATAAGCAGAGGAAAAGGAGTATCGCTGAGAAGATGAAGCAGGGCCGCGGCAGAAGGATCCCATTTTCAGTTCGGATCAAATGCTAGGTGGAGCTGATGATTAGGTCATTACCCTGGAGAAGCGTGGGCCAAGTGGGTCAGAAGCTTTACCTAATGGGCGGTCAAAGGCTTAGTCTATGGGCCAGCCCAATTTGTGAAAGAAGCGTGGAAACTGATCTGGGTGAAGAGAGGAAAGCCCATTGTTTGCAAAAATTCGTGAAACACTTGTGTTCAAAAGGGGATGCTGGATGTGCAAACCAGATCTTATTCAATGTGGGCTTAATGGGCTATGTGCTGTGCAACAACAAGTTAATCAAGTTGGTGGCAGCAAAAGCTAGGGAAATGTTTTGTTCCTTAATTTTCAAACCATGGGATCCTGGAATAATTTTTGTTATTCCAAATTACAAGTGATTGTGGTGTTCTTAGAGACTTTGAATTAAGGGGGTGTGTTGAAAGTGTAATTCAAAGTCAGTTAAAGTTTGTTGTAATTCTGTTAGACTAACTTGAGTTAGTTAAGCCAGTTAGTTAGTATTTGTTTGTGATATGGGCTAAATGTATTGGGCCTTGTATTGTTGTGTTTGTGGGCCTGTGAGGCTGTGTATAAAACAAAGTGTGTAGTGTGTAAATATAGTGTAATTTAGCAAGTAGTGTGAATAACAATTTTTTCATTCTATCATCTTGTTGCTTTCTCTCTCAGAATCTTCTTGGTGTGTGTGCGTGAAACACATAGAGTGATATACAGTGAGTGAAATCTGTGTTCTAACAATAAGTGCGAAGTATATACTGGTTTTGTCGATAATTATCTCCGCCGAAGAATTTGAATGGTCACCTTTAGTGGGATCTCCTTCTCAACCACTCAAACCAGTTCTATTTAGACCAACGTAATGTTTGCCAAAAACCCTATATATCTGCGTGAAGACCAAATTATGTTATTAATGGAACATAGCAATAACCGGAGAAATCATCCATCAGAAGCATTTGAGGTACTAAGATTATAAGAGCATTTCTTTTGTCAAAAAAAGATTATAAGAGCATCGACGCTTATTCGTTTCTTACCATTGGAGTGTTTTTTTTTTCCACAGAAGTGCTTATAAAGCACAATAGCTTGTTTTAATAATAATAAATTTATAAGGAGCCATTGAAATAACACTTGGAGTGCCGTTGAAATAGTAAATAGAAGAAGAAAAATAGACAACTCAAAGAAAACAAAGAGCAAGGTTCAGCCCAATCTTATTTGTTTTGATTGGATTTTCAGGTTTATCAGATTGTTGGTTCTGGTCTTACATCCATAATCTCTTCTTTTCGTCACTTTTTTTTTTTACCTAGAACCCCAGTCTCTCTCTTCTAGTGTCCGTCACAACTTCTCTTCGGTCAATCGTTGTAGCTCCATTACTTAGGTCAACCATTCTCGACAAAGTTTTCCAAACCTATGGCGAGTTCATCAACGAGAGAGCGGTCTTACCTATGAGGGTCTTCTTCGTAGTTACAACGATAGCTCTGATGAGGGCGGTAGGGAGAAGCTTTGAGAGAGAGGGAGAGAGAGAGAGAGAGTGGAGAATTATATCTAGTGTGTATAGTCCATTAGCCTTTGATTGGTTCACGAGAGAAATTGCGAAGAGAGAAATTGTGAAGAGAGGGTATGAAAAGAGAGAAAAATGTGAGAAATATGGTAGATTTGGGGTATTGATTGGAATAAGAGAAAGAGAAGAGGGAAGTATTAATTATTTTTTAAAAGATATCAATGTCATTGACTAAAAAATTAAATAATTTGAGGTATAAGGAGAGAATAGAGGTAGAAGTTAGAAAAAGAAAAAAAACCAATTCTCTCGTGTTCCTTCGCTGATGAGCGAAGAAATTGAATTGACATGGGGCCCTGTTTACTGGGAAATTTGGTTTCTAAGTGTATTTCTACCAAATTCAGCAAAGTAACAAATAATTAGTTCAAACGATTGCAAGATCGACGAGTTATGTGGTAATCTCGTTTTGCAAACAACGGTTTTTGAAAATAACGGTCAATTTCTCGACACATTATCAGTTTTGTAACATTCTTGGCTTCAGAGCCATTAATTGTTGTGTCTTATGCCAAATCTGTATATGAGAATTCCAACTAACAAACAAGTTGTTGTCGAAATGGCAATACGGACTTAACTAAACAAGATTGGCTGTTGAAAGCCAATAACTTGGTTTACAAGCAAACTAAAGAAAAAATCTAAAACAAGAATACACTAATGCAAAGTCATGAGACATGCATTACTGAATCCCAACATACAATTGAAATTAACGCAGAAATATAAAAGAAGACAAGTAAATTGACAGAATTTAAGAAACACTGTTAAAAAGGCATGAATTTAAATGAAAACATGTAAATGCATGAATTTAAATGACAGAAGTGTAAAGAACATGAATTAAAAAGAAAGCTTGTAAATGCATGAAGATAAATGACAGAAAAATAGATTGCTGAAAAGGTAAAAGTTTATATTTAAAGAGCATGAAATAAAATGAAAGTGTTTAAATGAACATGAATTAAAAAGAAGGCTTGTAAATGACTTTGAAAGGAAAAGTGCAGAAACAGTAAATGACAGGGAATTAAAGAATGTAAATGCGAAGCAAGGAAATGCAAATTGACTGGAATGTAAATGACATAAATGAAAATGCAAAGAATTGAAAATAGACTGAAATTGATTAAAATGCAGAAAGATAGAGTTTGGAAGGCATACAGTGATCGTTTTCCGTTAATCTTCTTTAGCCGTCGAGATATTAGGAATTAGATCATGTATCCAACCTGAGTTACACCGTAGAAACTACTATTTATAGGAAAAATATAAAAAACTACCTAACATCCAACCTGACACGTGTACGGACACGGGTTGGTAGTTAAGTTTTCGCTAAAAACTACCTAATCGACAGTAGCACTTCCTGTCGAGCTGTACATTGATCTTTACTTAATAACTAAGCCTGTTTCGACCATGCTCATTTTGACATCTTCGACGCTTCATGCTTTCCGTCGAACAACCGCCCAATCACTTGGTCTCTCAAACTTAGTCAATTTTCATACCTTGTTCTGGTCTCTTGCGCCTTTACTTGTCGAATTCATAACATTCCGTCGATCAACCCAAATTTGAAATTTGGCACCCAACAGATGCCCCCAAAATTCTGAGTTGTCGACGCCAACATACGGAGAAACCCAGAATTTTGCTTAACCCCACGCGCGACGGTTACCTTTCCGCAATGTCCCATCACAGGTCTGCGCTTCGCACTTCCCTAAAAAATAGGACCATCATCACTTCAAAAGTAAGCGGTTACTCTTCCGTTCGCACGCTTACTTCGCAAGCTTATACTATAAGTAGACTGCAAAACCCATTCAAAACACTTTTCTCCCCTTCTGAGTTTTCTGGAAAGCTTTAACAAGTTCGCAATGGCGTCTTCTTCAAACCCAACTCAAGGTACTACAACGCCCCTTCGGAAAACATGGTGCAATCCTGATGTTGATGCATCGATTCCGTGGCAAAAATCTAAGGTAATGATACCCTATACGAATGACTCTTCTTATATTTTGGAACCCCCCGCGGCTTATTTAGGACCAGTGATGACCCTTTCCAACTTCCCTGAAGATTTTAGGGATTCCTTCCCGAATAAAGAAGGTCAAACTGACATTCTTGCTGCTTCCACTGCCTTGCACATTCATTATTTCTTAAAAAGCTCTAGGCTTTTCAAAACTCCACCACTCAGTGTAATTGGTTATTCTGCTTGGCTTACTAGGGTCGAAGCTAAGAAAAGTAAAATTTGGAAAAAATTAGGTATTTACAGCCTCATTCAACTTTCCAAGCATACATTTAGGTTAGACCCAGCAATGTTGGGAGCTGCTGTGTTCTTTTGGGACAAGACTACCAACAATTTTCATTTCCCTTGTGGAATGATGGGCCCAACTCTTTTTGATGTTACTGCGCTCACTGGCCTCCCACCGAATGGCCAAATGATTCACCCTCTTGCCTTGCCTGATAACGTCATTGACGTTTTCAGCAATGAACCGCTTGCATTTTCGAAGTACGTTTCGAATCGAATGCAAAGTGACCCTGAGGTTTCTGACGATGAACATGTAGCCTTCCTGTTTCACTGGCTATCCGCTTTTGTTATGTGTAACAAAAATGTTCAAATGTCAAAAACCTTGCTTGATTTGGCAAACCTTCTCCACGAAGGTAAACGGTGGGCCCTTGGCTCGTTCCTTCTGTCTAACCTTTATTCTAGCATGTCGAACTTGTACGGCATGGTGAAAGAAGGCGAAAAGAAAAGTGGAATTGGAGGCCCAATGTGGCTCATGCAGTTATGGTTAAATTCTACCTTTCCCGGCCACACTGTCAATAAGGCACCACCTGAACTTGACATCGACACCTATGGCACACCAGCCATGTATTGCATTCCCAAGCCATTCGACAATGAGCTTGAAAGCTTCAAGTATTACTTTAGCCTTTTCCATTCTCTTTCTGCAAGTACCCCAGGTATCCGTTTTCAACCCTTTGTTAGCAGAAAGTATGGGCCTGCTTGGTTCACAGCCCCTTTTGATCCAACTTCAAAAGATTGTACAAGAGTCTGGACCCGTTTCCTCGCTCGTCAAGTATTCCCCGCAGGTTTACGGTTAAACGGAACAACGCCGCTTTTGTCTGTTTGCCCAATGCCTCTGCCAATAACATTGGTTTCATGCAATCCATTCCAGGCCCATTCTTTTACAAGAAAGAAAACATACTCCTCGATTGCATCGACTTGAAGCAAGAAACCATTGATGGCATACAGAGAAGAAATGACTTGCGGATGTCTGGTGTCAACTTCACTCCTTTCACCCCTACCTTGGGTGTATCCCAAGATTTTATCACTTGGTGGAATGAATATTACAAGCATTTTCATCCATCCATTGAAGAATGTATGAACAGACTTGTTGATCCCTCTGTGCAGGAACAAGACCCTTCGACTAAGACCAAAGGTGAGCACTTATAGGATATACGCAGCTTTGAGAAATTTTACAAAATAAAATGGGACCCTAGATACCCTTTTCATATTGTTCGACAGATAAAGGAAATGACTGCCAAATCAAAAGAAAGGCACGAGAACCATTGGGGCATTAAGGCTCTGAAACATCGACAAGAAACAGGTCAATCACTTGTGAAACCCCCTTGTCCTGAACCAGTGTCCTTACCCTGTGCACATTTTGGTTTGGCTGATCCATTTTCAGGGAAACTGACAAAAGCTGGTAACTTCCTTTTCTTAGAAAGATTTCATTTTCATACTAATGTTAACACTTATGAAAACAAAGAAGTTACCTATGCCGGTCGGTTTGCCTCTCGTTTTGAATTTGGACAATATGACGAGGCTGTCGAGGTTATTACCCAGTTTCCTCAAGGTATTTAGTTTCCTTTGCCTTTTGCTTGAACACCCACTCATTTTATACTTACATTCTTTGCTTTGTTTTAGTTTTGGCTCTAAAAGAGCCTCTAAAGTGCAAGCAAACAAGTGGTAAGGCTACAGAAGTCGAAGTTCAAGAGGAAGATGCGGACGATGAACCTCCTCTCCAATCTAAACCAGCAAAGAAGAAATCTTCCAAATCTGGAGCCACAAAAACCAGTGCTAGCAAGAGACCAGCTGCGTCGAAAAAGAAACCAGCAGGATCTAAGCGCTCGACCAGTTCCTCCCAGCAAGAGTCCACCAAGCGGAAAGTTCAAACAACTGGTGCTGAAGTCAAGTCCTCAAAACGCAGGATGATTCTGCTCGAGTCTCCTTCTCATTTAACACCTCAAACGGTATCCCTTTCTCTACTTGTATGGGCATCCATTATTTATTTATGATTCATCAATTAGACATTATCATGACCATTGCACAATTTTCAGGAATCGCATGCAGAGAGATCCGTTTCTGGGAACTCTGAAGAAACTCCAACAGCTGAATTCACAGTGGTAAACTTCCCTCCACTACTGTCTAAATTGATGGTCCTCCTGTATTCTAGAAGGTCTTCACTCGTTTGTTTTTCGACATTTGCAGGAGCCAAGAGTCAAATCTGCGAAAACAGGGGTGTCTGAAGAATGTACTTCAAAAGACCCTATCTCTGTCGAAGAAGTTGACTCGTCGAGCACTGATAAGGTATGCCTCTCTGAACTGACTTTGGTTTTTTTTATTACTTTTGGACATTTCCTCATCATACCCGTTTATCAGGACTCCCCTGAACAAGCAAATGTCGATACTTCTCTACCCTTGCGAACAATCTTCCCAAACACTACTCCCCCTGCCATTGAGGTATAAAATTTCTTGCCATTTCACTGGCATCAGAGCAGTGATTTAGGACTTACATTGATTTTTTTTTCCAAAAAAAAAAATAGGAAGTTCCAGAGACTCAGACTGGGCATGAAGTTGAAGAACCTTCTGCCATGGATGTCGATGTGGCTCAAACTACCATCTCGACGGTGAATCCAAACTCCACACCCACTCACAAAGATGATCTCACCTTCCAAGTGGGAGCAACCTCTATGGAAACCCCTGCTGCAGAAACAATCGCTGCTAAAACAACTGCTGCCCCCCAAGCTACTGAAAAGCAGAGTCCCATAATAATCAGGGCAGACAATGTTGACATGGATCAATTGCTCGACGATCCTACCAATCCACCCACTCACATCAATCCCACTCCACCAGCTACGGATATTGGAAAGGCCAACGTTGGGATTGATGAATGGATCAGCTTGTTGTCAGGTTCCAGCAGCAAGACTTCACCCATGTCAGCCCGATCCTCCACACTTCCTGGAGACAATTTTGCTGAAAAACTCAATGGATTGCTTGAAGAGCTAAAGGGCTTCTTCAAGTATTCTTTCGACGACCTTTACTCAAATCAAGAAGTAAGGAACAAGTTAATTCGCGTCGTCAAAGAACTTCAAAACTCCGGCAAAAGGCTGCCGCCAATCCATCGAGGGCACATCAACACCCTGCATGAATTTGTCGAAGAATTGATCCCCAAACTGCTTGAGCTCGACGGCATTATCCTCCCATACCAGTAAGCCATCACAGCCAAACATGAGCTTCGTGACAAACTGGTGCGTCTTCGACAGAGGCAATCTGCATTGGTCGAGAAAAGTACTCCTTACCAGGTAAAGATTCCTGAGCTGGAACAGAACGTTGCTCGCCTGAGACAAGAACTTGCCGCTGCTGAAACCCAATTACAAGAGGCAATTAAGGCTTCTTGCTCCGAGGAAATAGCTGCTCTCGACCAAGAAATGACTAGCAAGTTACGCAGAGGCGCAAACCATATTGTCGAAGGTTGAAGCTCTTGAAGTCCGTTACGTGAATCTTTGAGGTACAAAAATGGAGCCATTTGCGATTTGGGAAGACATTAGAAACATTCCTTTGTAATTTCCTTTTGTCTTATTTGCACATTAGCCATCTTTGTAATGCTTTATATGTCGAACGCATTTGCTCGACCAACTCTTGTACTTCACTGCAACATCTGCAATATGATTTGGCTTACTTTCGATCAATCGCTTCACCGTCCAGCTAGCACGTTCCTTTAACTGCTTTAATTTCAGTTTCAGGCTAATAAATTACATTCAAAGCCGTTGACCAGTCAATTTGACTGTTAAAACTTGAAAATTAACGCCATTTTGCGCTATAAATAGGCATTTGCCATACTTCGTCTCTCGCTCAAGCACAAACATCTTCTGAACTTCTTGAAATTTCTTTTCAAAAAATCCTTAAGAAACTCTTGCTAGCATCACAAGCAACATCCCCAAATCCAACTTGTTCTCGCCCCCAAACTAGCTAATTCTGAGTGCAACAAGTTGCTATGGAAACCTTTTTTATCCACTTCAAACCTTCATTCCCTGGCTCTGCCTATTTCATTTGGAAACCAGGGGCTCCACCTCTTGGAGTCTCTTTCTTCAAGGTTTTTGTCTCAATGGTGAAAGACTCTCTGGGTTTTGGTAATTTGCCTAATATCAACAATGAGTTTTGGTAAGTTGCCTAATGCGGCCTGCCAACCTCGTTGAAACGTGTGAGAAAGGGAAGGCCGGAGCAACTTCTTTCTCCTACTGTCTTGCGCTCCTTCACACCCTCTGTTCGAAATTCAAGGTGTGGGATCTGCAGGCTATTAGGAAAAGTTTGGTACGGTCGGGTCAATTGTGAAGCGCACCCCTAAATCGGCGACTGCTTCTCAATCTGCCTGCTTTACCTTTACTCGCATGGCATTCGACACTCCTCATCGACGTGCCCACGCTTTTAACTTCATGTTCCCGTCGATTTGGGTGTCTACCATCTGAAGCAGCTCTTGCAGACTTAATTGGCTAGATGGTATGCCACGGGAACCGCTCTTGCTTCCCATGTTCCTCTCTCTTCCTGAATTCTTCCTCAGCATGATCAGAATCCGGAACATGGCGAAGCTTCCACAAGTGGATTTATTCCGTAGTAGCCTAGACTTATAGACTTTTCAGTACTTGTATTACCAGGCTGTAAGCCTATTCGACAATGTATATTGTGTACTGCCAATTGGCTTTTGAATAGAACAATCCAGTTTACTTTTCAAGGTTGTATTCTTACTTCGCACATTGTTGGTCTATATGACTTTAAATATTTGCCATTAATAGACTTAATCCTGAAACCAGAATTAACTTCAACAAGTGCTTAAGCATTTCCTGAGAATATTTGGACGATCTCAAATGGCCATTCCCACTTTGGGGACCATTTCCCAAATTCTCGACACTTCTTATCCATTGGTAAAATGACTTTCCAAACTTATCCATTGGTAAAATGACTTTCCAAACTAAGTCACCAACCTTGAAACGCTTGTACTTAACTCGACTGTCATAGAATTTAACTATTCTTTCTTTCTATCGAACTAAATGTTCTAAGGCCACAACTCTCTCATCATGGACTTCATTCAATTCATCAAACATCGAGTCCCAGTATTGGTCTACTGGCATCTCATTTTGCTTTTGAATTCTTAATGAACCAAGATTTATCTCAATAGGCAACACAGCATCATGGCCATAAACCAATTTATAAGGAGTAGTACCTGTCGATTCTTTTGGAGAGTTTCTGCATGCCCAGAGAACTTGTTCCAGATTCGAATACCAACTTTTTGGATATCTACCAATGTGCTTCTTTATCAACCCAATGATAATTTTATTCATAGCCTCGACCTGACCATTTGCTTGCGCATAGTATGGCGTTGAAGTCACCATCTTTATCCGCCTCGACTCAGCGTACTCGACAACCCTCTTCCCAACAAACACAAATCCTTGGTCAGTTGTGATTGTTTGAGGTATCCCGAATCTACAAACAATGTGATTTTCAATAAAATCCACAATGTCTTGTTGAGTCACTTCTTTCAAGGCCACTGCCTCTACCCACTTGGTAAAGTAGTCCACCCCTACTAAAATGTATTTATGCCCCTTTAAAGAAATAGGAAAGATTTGGCCTATGAGGTCCAATGGCCAACCTCTAAAAGGCCAAGGCTTAACGATGGAATGTAACTCACTAGCAGGCACATTTTGTATGTGGCCATGTTTTTGGCATTCTTCACAAGGCTTTGCAAACATAATGCAATCTTTAACCAAAGTGGGCCAATACACTCTTTGTCTTCTTAGTACCCATTTCATTTTCTCACCTGCTTGATGAGCTCCACAAATTCCTTCATGAACCTATGCCAATGCCAAGTAGGCATCCTCTTCACTAAGGCACGTTTCCAAGTTACCATCGACGGACTTTCTATACAAAACTCCAGCAAGCACAACAAACTTAGTCGCTTTGTACTTAACTTTCCTGTCGACATCAGCACTTGGATTTTCCAAATACTCAATTATTGGCTTACGCCAATCAGATGAACTTGATGCATTGGAAACCAGTATATCCCTTTCGTCCAAAGGGTACAGTAACTCACAAACTTTTATGAGTTCTGTCAACACCTTTGAAGATAACTTATACCCCGAGGCCAACTGGGCTAAGTCATTAGCCTCTTGATTCAGTTCTCTGGGGATATGTTCCAATTCGATACTGTCGAATCGCTTCATCAACTTGCTAGCAACTTGACAATATTTGACAAGATTATGGCTAACACATTTGTATTCTTGAGTTAACTGCCATATAACCGGTTGTGAATCTCCAAAGACTTTGACAGTGCGTGCTCGCATTTCTATCAAAATTTCCAAACCCACAATTAAGGCTTCATATTCAGCCTCATTATTGGAACAAACATATTTTAACTCAAACATTAATTTAGTTGGCACACCTAAAGGTGAAACTATCAGGATGCCAACACCAACACCATTTTTGTGTCTTGAGCCGTCAAAATACAAATGCCAAGGCTTTAAATCAACTAGCCCTGTCAGTTCTTTTATTTCTAAACATGGATGATGGTCAAAAGTCAAGAATTGCTTGACCTTTCTTGACTTTTAAAGGTACATATTGCAACGAAAATTCAGACAATGCAAGTGTCCATTTTCCAATTCGACCATTCAGAATTGGCTGGGACAACATGTACTTAATTACATTTGTCTTCGACATCACCAGGACATTACAAGGCATCAAATAATACTTAAGTTTTGTACATGAAAAATACAATGCTAGACACAACTTCTCTATAGTACTGTATCTTGTTTCTGCATCATTCATCACTCGACAGAGGTAGTAAACGGCTCTTTTGACATTGTTATCATCCTCCTGAGCCAGTAGACAACCTATAGTTTCTTCTGATGCAGAAATGTACAACTTCACTGGTCGATGTGGTTCTGCAGGCATCATGACTGGTGGATTTGTCAAGTACTGCTTGATTTGGTCGAAAGCCTCTTGATGTTGTTGAGTCCATACAAAGGCTTCTTCTGCTTTGAGCTTTACCAAAGGAGCAAACACTCTTGTCCTTCTTGAAAGGTTTGATATGAACCTTCTAAGAAAATTCACCTTCCCCAAGAAAGATTGGAGTTCCTTCTTATTGGAAGGTGGTTTTGCTTCCAACACAGCCTTAGCTTTGTTCTTATCTACCTCAATGCCTTTCTTATGCACCAGAAAACCCAAGAACTTAGCGGTTGAAACACCAAACCCACACTTTTCAGGATTCATCTTCAAATTGTGCTTCCTCATTTCTTGAAATGCTCGTCGAAGATGGTTCAAATGCTCCTCTTGGCTCTTTGACTTGATAATCACGTCATCAATATAGACTTCCACAAATTTGCCTATCATTTCATGAAAGATAGTGTTCATTGCCATTTGGTAAGTTGCACCAGCATTCTTCAAACCAAAAGGCATCATCACCCACTCGTAAGTTCCAATGGACCCTGGGCACCTAAAAGCAGTTTTAGGCACATCCTCCTCAGAAATGAAGATCTGATTGTAACCAGCATATCCATCCATGAAACTTAGAAACTCATGACCAGATGCTGCATCTACTAACATATCTGCTATGGGCATAGGGTACTCATCTTTAGGAGTTGCAGTGTTAAGATTCCTGAAATCAACGCAAACCCTCATCTTGCCATTCTTCTTTATGACAGGCACCACATTCGACAACCATTCAACGTACCTGGTTGTACGAATGAACTTAGCCTTCAATAAACGCTCAACTTCCTCCTTAATTTTCAGCACGACTTCAGGAGCAAACCTCCTGTTGGCTTGTTTGACAGGCTTACAATCAGGTTTCAAAGGCAACCTATGTTCCACAAGATCTCTACTCAGACCCGGCATTTCATGGTAGTCCCAGGCAAAACAATCCTTATACTCAGAGACTAGTTCCACAATTTACCTTTTAAGCTGGTCTGGCAACAAAGCACTAACATATATTGGCCTCTTTCTTCCTTCATCCCCCAAGTCAATCTCTTCTAAGGGATCTTCTAACTCAAAACTATTTTTATCCTCAAGCCCCTTCTCAAATCCCAAAGGGCCATCGTCGAATATACAATCAGCTAACACTCCTTCTTCTGAGTTTGGTGTCCGATTACCTCATGGCCGAAGCGGTTGCACTTGATTCTCTTCAAGGCTCATCTTTGTCGATCGGTCGATTTTCATCGGCCTCATCCAGCAGCCTGACTCCAAACTGCTCTTCCAAGCAAGCGTTCAGAGCATCTTTGTCGACAATACCACCCTGCACAGATATGGGTTTCACTTTTGGATTATATACCTTGAAATCAACGTGCATCTGCTACACATAACATGGGCTGTCATCAGCTTCAATAATTTCAATATCATCATGAGCATTCCAAAAGATAAGTTTCTGATGCACCGTCGAAGGAACTGCTCCGACAGCATGAATCCAATCCCTACCCAACAGAACATTGTAACTTGACCTTGAAGGAATCACTACAAATAAAGTGGACCTGTCTACTGATCCCACTTGCACATCTAGCATTGCCACACCATCTGTTTGTGCAGATCTACCTCCAAAGTCAGTAACCACTATGTTGGTTGGTAGCAAATATGTCTCATCTTTCCCTAGCTTCTTATACATGGCTCTTGGAATCAAGTTCACAGATGCTCCTCCATCGACCAACACTCTGTTGACAGGCTTGCCTTCAACCATTGCCTTAATATGCAATGGTCAAAGATGACTTCTCTCCTCATTAGTTGACTTGTCTAAACGAGCAAAATTATCAAAAATGGTAACCATATCCTGCTCGACAAAATGCCAACCAATTGGAAAATCATCAAACTCCTCCTCATCAGGAACTTCTACAACGAATCCATATTGAGCTTGAAACTCAGCTGGCAAAACTGACACCAAATTCACATCAAGATTAGTGAACTCTTCTTCAGTAGCTATTTCTTCATTTTCCAAATAACTTCCCAACTTCATGCCCTCCTTATCAAAAAGGCATTCTTCAGACCCCAAATCTGATAAGGTTGTTCCCATTGCCACCACTAATTCATCCAGATTTTTGTCCAAATTAGTGTTAGGATCAAACTCTTCCTTGTCATCAAGGCCAATTGGGTCATCTGGATCATTTAATGCTTCAATGACCTCTTCCATGGACAAGTCTGTCTTGACAAGACTTTGCCCTACTGCCCCCATGGGTTCATCCAACAAGTCAGAATCATTGGCTATGATCCTTAACTCCTCCATAGAGACATTACTGTTTGTACCCTCAACTGGAGCTGCTTGAACACCAAACCTTCTTCGCTCGGAAGCCAGCTTTTCGGCTTCAATCAAACCTGTTGGCCAAGGCTTCTTCCCTTGAATTGTCGAAGGAACTTTCGCAGGCATGGCATTCCTTTTGGACCCTGTCGAAAATGCTTGCCCCTGGTCCTGGTACGTTTGACCTCGTTCAAAGTTAGCCCCTTTGACATCGACGACCACGCTCTTTAGTCTTGACCCAACCTCCTTAGGCAATGGGACCTTTTGGACCCCAACCATGCAGCAGTCCCCATGTTGAGCCATAGCCATCTCAGCAGCCTTCAGTTTTTGTTTCTGAGCTTTCCTCATCCTCTGTCGACGACGTTTCTGACTCTTCGACAATGGGGCTTTCTTCACTTGATCACCTCCAGGGTAAGGTATTCTGCCAAATTGGTAATCTTCATTCCAAAATGGTACTTGTCGAGGATCACTCTTCTTAGCCCTTACCCTATTTCGCAACTCAGGGCAACGAGCCTTGGAAGAATTCTCGACCCACTTATTCACCACCACATTGGCATCAGGCTTCCTAGTCTTATTCGACACTCGACCAGGAGATAACCCTTGGTTGCTTCCAATTGATTCCCTCGAGGACTCAACCAACCAACCACCAACTGCTTTGTGAGGCCTTTGTGCCGTGGGCCTCCGCACCTGGTTCACTGAAACATGCATCTGGTTCACTGGAACAGCCTTATAGTTCCTCCTTGCATATCCAGTTTGCATGCGCTGGTGAGATTTAAGCTTTTTATCATCCTTGGCTTTCTGAGCGGCTTTCACATCGAAATACCTGTCACAATGTGGGCACAAACTCAGCTGTCCCTTTCTGTTCTTTCTTCTCAGAAAGTTCTCAACAGACTCATGAGGCCTTGGGTAAATGTCGAATGGGTCTTCCACATTCACCACATACTTCTACTTAGCGCTGATATTCACCATGTTGCAGCTTCCTGCATTATGGCCTTCGACATTAGATATGCCTTGGCCAAATGGATCAGTGTCCACCTTCATGCTAGGCTTTTGCTTGTCAGCAAACCTGAGTCTTCCTTCTTTCAGAGCTTTTTGTATCAAATCCCTGAAACGAAAACATTCATTAGTAGGATAGCCTAAAGCCCCATGGTACTTACAATAATTTTGACCACTGGAGTCCTCAGGCCTTTCCACTTTATGACCGTCTGACAACTTAAGTTGTTTGTCTTTCTACATAATATCAAATATTTTATCAGCTTTAGTTATGTCAAATGTATAGGTTTTCGTGTTTGTATAACTCATCTTTTCCTTCCCTTTGGAAGGTACTAAAGCTTGACAAGCATAAGGTGGCCCTTCTTTCAACTCAGCAAGATTTATTTCTTGCTCGGTGATAGCCTCATCCTCACTGTCTGCTTGATCTTGTTCAACACAATTGACTTTCTCACGTCTAATAAATTTGTTATTGTTTTTCTTATCCTTTTCAGACCTGAGTTGTTCAATCTGTCGAACTTTTTCCCCTAGTTGGGCAAGATCGACAATGTGTTGGTTCACCAATTTCTTTCTAATATGGTAATCCAACCCACTAGCGGCCATTTTAACGATTTCCGCTTCTGGAACAGGCGTAAAGCACCTGCGCTTCATGTGTTTGAACCTAGAGATGTAATCATCTATAGAATCATTATACATACGCTTGACATTGAATAAATCAGTCAAGTTAACCCTTAAGTCATGCCTAAAGAATTGATCATGGAACAATCCCTCCAATTGGACCCAAGAGTGGACTGAATTGGCCCTTAAAGTTGAGAACCAAGAAAATGCATTCCTCGTCAATGAGCTTGGGAAGAATCTCATTTTCAAACCCTCTACGGTGGCCAACTCCCCCATCTCTATTGAGTATCTGGCAACATGTTCGACAGTCGATTCTCCACTGTCACCAGAAAACTTAGACAACTTGGGAATCTTTATTCCCCTAGGCACTTCAGCCTGTTGTACCCATTCAGGAAACGCAGATATGAAATATGGTCGATTAGCTTGACCAATATTGAAACCAAGTCTATTAAGCACCTGCTCGACAGCCTGATTCACGTTTTGTTCTATCTGGTTTCCCATGATATTGTGCCTAAAGTTGGCTAAACCTTGATGCATTGGGGGTCCTTGATCTTGATTCCTTTGTAGAATTTGAACCTGACCATAAGCCAAGTTGTTCATATTCTGACCAAGGTTTTGATTTGGTTGAATGACTTCATTCTACACCACATTTTGATTATTCACATCTTGTGGGTTGCCCCCCAAGTATTGTACTTGGGGTATGACTGCTGGGCCCTGCTGAACATTGTCATTCATTGGTGCTGCCAACCCTAATGCTTGGTTCAACCTTTACATTTGCAGAGCCAATGCATTACACGCTTGATTGGTATTCTGCATAAGAGGCGTAATGACCGCACCTATTTGCTGAGTGAACATGTTCACCATCTCATGATTACTGTCATCCATTTGTTGCCGAATGCTTACCAACGAATTCTCGGTTAAACCCCCATTATTCTGAGGCATTTGTCTTGACATTTCCCCTACACCAGACCCCTGTCGATTGGTTGTGGTAGTGGTCATGCCTACCATTCCCTGAGTATTGGAAGAGTTTCCAAAGGGCAAAAAGGGCTGGTTCAGATATTGGTTGAACATGGTCGAACCAATAGCGGGAACTGTCGAGTTATTCAAATAACCATATGGCATTCCAAACGGAGGTTGCGTTGCTTGCGGTACAGGCCTATTACTTGAGTTCCTCGTACTTCCAGGCGATGCTTGAATTTCTGGAGCACTCTGAACCACTGGTTCAAGTACTGCAGCGCTTGGAAAAACTTCTCCTTGCGTATTGGCCATTGTCATCCCATTACCCGCCCCAACGGTAGTATTACTCACCCGCGGGATCATAACTACCTCTGCGTTCGTACTGGCGGTCGAAGCATTTGTATTGCTTGTCGACGCATTCGCACTGGCAACACTTGGTGTTGTGGCACTGCTATTTGTACTACCACTCATGTTTCTATATTGCGTTACGTTAGAAGCAGTAATCTTTCCACTTCTTAGACGCATAAAACCACGTTTAAAACGAGTTACTCTAAACTCGTCCCACCGGGCGTGCCAATTTGTTTACTGGGAAATTGGGTTTCTAAGTGTATTTCTACCAAATTCAGCAAAGTAACAAATAATTAGTTCAAACGATTGCAAGATCGACGAGTTATGTGGTAATCTCGTTTTGCAAACAACGATTTTTGAAAATAACGGTCAATTTCTCGACACATTATCAGTTTTGTAACATTCTTGGCTTCAGAGCCATTAATTGTTGTGTCTTATGCCAAATCTGTATATGAGAATTCCAACTAACAAACAAGTTGTTGTCGAAATGGCAATACGGACTTAACTAAACAAGATTGGCTGTCGAAAGCCAATAACTTGGTTTACAAGCAAACTAAAGAAAAAATCTAAAACAAGAATACACTAATGCAAAGTCATGAGACATGCATTACTGAATCCCAACATACAATTGAAATTAACGCAGAAATGTAAAAGAAGACAAATAAATTGACAGAATTTAAGAAACACTGTTAAAAAGGCATGAATTTAAATGAAAACATGTAAATGCATGAATTTAAATGACAGAAGTGTAAAGAACATGAATTAAAAAGAAAGCATGTAAATGCATGAAGATAAATGACAGAAAAATAGATTGCTGAAAAGGTAAAAGGATAAATTTAAAGAGCATGAAATAAAATGAAAGCGTTTAAATGAACATGAATTAAAAAGAAGGCTTGTAAATGACTTTGAAAGGAAAAGTGCAGAAACAGTAAATGACAGGGAATTAAAGAATGTAAATGCGAAGCAAGGAAATGCAAATTGACTGGAATGTAAATGACATAAATGAAAATGCAAAGAATTGAAAATAGACTGAAATTGATTAAAATGCAGAAAGATAGAGTTTGGAAGGCATACAGTGATCGTTTTCCGTTAATCTTCTTTAGCCGTCGAGATATTAGGAATTAGATCATGTATCCAACCTGAGTTACATCGTAGAAACTACCATTTATAGGAAAAATATGAAAAAACTACCTAACATCCAACCTGACACATGTACGGACACGAGTTGGTAGTTAAGTTTTCGCTAAAAACTACCTAATCGACAGTAGCACTTCCTGTCGAGCTGTACATTGATCTTTACTTAATAGCTAAGCCTGTTTCGACCATGCTCATTTTGACATCTTCGACGCTTCATGCTTTCCGTCGAACAACCGCCCAATCACTTGGTCTCTCAAACTTAGTCAATTTTCATACCTTGTTCTGGTCTTTTGCGCCTTTACTTGTCGAATTCATAACATTCCGTCGATCAACCCAAATTTGAAATTTGGCACCCAACAGGCCCACAATTTTTTTATTGCTCTGCGCTAATTCTCGCGTAACCAATAAGTGGAAAGACCCTATCTCTCGCATACTTCACTCGCTCCTCATTCTCTCACACGTAAATAACCTCAACCAATCACAGCCTTATAGATTCCTGTGGGATTGCGAACAATGGAGATGTAAAATAAAAGTAGTGTACAATACCACGCTGTGGAGTTTAGAGTGCCTTAAAATCAGTTTGGAGGATCATGGAATTGCTTGAAAGTGTTTCTTGAACACTGGGAATCGATTCCCTAGCTATGTGAATCGATTCAAGCATGTTTGGTTCTCTGTGAATCGAAGCACGCCTCTGTGAATCGCATGGGAAGCCTGCAGGAATCGATTCACTTCATTAATTCGTGTAGGGGAAGTTTTTTAACTAGGTGAATCGATTCACCTATGTCTGTGAATCGATTCACAGTCGGGTTTTATAAACCCGACGCTGTAGAAACGGGCCAGTACGATGTGCAGTCTTTTCTAGGGTTGTGTGCAGCCGTTCTTGAGCGTCTTTGTGAGGTTTTAGGGGCTGGAAAACACTGTTAAACACCTTGGGATCTTAGGAGAGAATAGAGGGAGGATTGAAGGCTTTCTCTATTGTTGTTCTTGAGAGTTTATCATAGAGGAAAAGAGAGAGGGATTGGGAACTCTTGGGTTTGTTCTTCTTGAACATTGTAAAAGGGGTTCAAAGCAATTGTAATCTCTTGTAAGACTCATTGATAGTGAAATGGAGGGCTGCTCTCTCCCGCAGACGTAGGCCATCTTCTTTGGGGCCGAACTGCGTAACCAAATTGCGGTGTTTTCTTCTCTACTCTCTATCTCCTTTTGTTTGTGTTATTTTTCATGCACCTTGTTGATTGGTTGGTTGCTATTATTTAGTTATTGGTTGCCATTGAAGTTTGTTCCATTTATCTTGTTTGAATCTCAACAAGTGGCGCCGTCTGTGGGAAGGAACAAATCATTCAAGTGAGCACCATGGGTACTAAATGGGACATCGAGAAGTTTTCCAAGAATAACGACTTTGGCCTATGGAAGGTGAAGATGGAAGCAATCCTTATTCAACAGAAGTGCTTTGAAGCCTTGAAGGGTGAGGCAAGAATGCCGATCACTCTGTCTCAAATGGAGAAGAAGGAGATGATAGATAAGGCAAGAAGTGCCATTATCTTGTGCCTTGGCGATAAGGCATTGAGGGAAGTTGCAAGAGAGAAAACCGCGGCGGAGATGTGGGCAAAGTTAGAATCGTTGTACATGACAAAGTCATTGGCCCACAGGTTATGTCTGAAACAACATCTCTACTCATTCAAGATGGTAGAGACCAAACCTATTGTGGAGCAACTAGCAGAATTCAACAAAATTATTGATGACCTGCAGAACATTGATGTGAAGCTCGATGACGAGGATAAGGCTCTACTCTTATTGAATTCGCTGCCTAGATCCTTTGAACACTTTAAGGATGCACTCCTCTATGGCAAGGAGTCCACTATTACTTTGGAGGAGGTCCAACAATCTATTAGGACCAAGGAGCTAACCAAGCTCCAAGACTTGAAAGTGGATGATAGTGGTGAAGGCTTAAGTGTGTCAAGGGGAAGAAGTGAGAGTAGAGGAAACCACAACAAAGGGAAGAATTCTAGGTCGAAATCCAAGTCAAAGGGGAACAATAAGAAGTATAAGTGCTTCAATTGTCACAAGACCGGTCACTTTAAGAAGGATTGTCCTGAGAAAGGGGGCAGGGGTGATTCTGTGGATGTTGCTATTGCTATGGAGGATGGTTATGAGAGTGCGGGGGCTCTAGTGGTGTCGAGTTTGGAATCTGAAAAGAACTGGGTCATGGACTCGGGATGTTCTTATCACATGTGTCCTAGGAAGGAATACTTTGAGACTTTGAAGCTTAAAGAAGGTGGAGTCGTTCGCCTGGGTGACAACTGAGCTTGTAAGGTGCAAGGTATTGGTTCGATTCGTCTCAAGATGTTTGACAACCGTGAATTCCTTTTACAAGATGTGAGGTATGTTCCTGAACTCAAACGAAATCTTTTATCTATAAGCATGTTTGATGGATTAGGCTATAGTACTAGAATTAAGCATGGCATGATTAAGATTTCGAATGGTGCATTAGTAATGGCTAAAGGATCTAAAATGTGTGGCTTATACATATTAGATGGTTGTACTGTTATAGGGCATGCATCTTTAGCTAGTCAAGCTCCGCATGATAAAACTAAACTATGGCATTTAAGGTTAGGGCATGTTAGTGAAAGAGGTTTAGTTGAACTAGCTAAACAAGGTTTACTAGGTAGTGATAAATTGGATAAGCTAGAATTTTGTGATAATTGCATACTAGGCAAACAACATAGGGTTAAGTTTGGAAGTGGCATGCATCATTCTAGCAAGCCCTTTGGGTATATTCACTCGGACCTTTGGGGTCCCTCAAGAGTGACAACTCATGGAGGGGGTTCCTATTTTCTTACCATGATTGATGATTTCTTTAGGAGAGTATGGGTTCACATTTTGAAAAATAAAAGTGACACATTTTAAAAATTCAAAGAATGGCATACTCTCATAGGAAATCAAATAGGAACTAAACTGAAAGTTTTAAGGACTGACAATGGCCTGGAGTTTGTTTCAGAGCAGTTTAATGAGTTTTGCAAGAAACAGGGAATTAAGATACATAGGACCGTAGCAGGGACACCGCAACAAAATGGTCTGGCAGAACGCATGAACAGGACTATTTTGGAGCGGGTCAGATGTATGCTTTTGGGAGCTGGGCTACCTAAAAGTTTCTGGGGTGAAGCTGTGAGCACAGCAGCTTACTTGATCAACAGATGCCCATCAACGGCTTTAAACTTCAAGACACCTATGGAAGTTTGGAGTGGAAAACTGGCAGAATATTCTACGTTGAAGGTTTTGGTGCTTTGGCGTTTGCTCATGTCGACAAGACAAACTTGAAGCCGAGTGTGAAATGTGTCTTCATTGGTTATCAGGAAGGTGTGAAGGGTACAAGCTGTGGAAGATGGAGCCTGGGGATCAAGATTCATAATAAGCGAGGATGTGACTTTTGATGAGACTCGTATGGGGATGAAGTGCAAGGACACGGAGAATAGTAACTCGAAACAGAGGAAGAGAAGACTTCGGTTTGAGGTGGAGCCTTCTACTAGTGAGACAGGGAATGATGAAGAGGAGAACAGCTTCTCCACCATCAGGTTCTAGAGGAAGACAACCAACGATGGGTCCTGGCTATCGATTGGCAAGAGATAGGGAAAGGAGGGAAAGCGTGGCACCTAAGAGATATGGCTATGCAGACTTAATTTGTTATGCTCTAAATGCGGTGAAGATGTGCAAGACTCAGGCAGAAGACATTCAGGGAAGCGATTGAGAGCAAAGAGGTCGAAGTGGTTAGAGGCGTTGAATGAGGAAATGAATTCATTGGAGAAGAACCAGGACACTGAAACTTGTGAAACTACCTAAGAAGCAAAGGGGTTGGATGCAAGTGGATCTTCAAGAAGAAGGAAGGCATTAGGAATTGAAGAACCAAGATATAAAGCAAGACTTGTGGCGAGGGTTTTACGAGGTTGAGGGAATTGATTACAACGAGATTTTCTCACCCGTGGTGAAACATTGTTCCATAAGGGTTCTTATGGCAATCGTGAATCAATACGATCTTGAGTTGGAATAAATGGACGTGAAGACCGCATTCTTACATGGAGACCTAGAAGAGACAATCTACATGCAACAACTAGAAGGTTTTGTAGAGGACAAGTCTAAGGTATGTCTTTTGAAGAAATCCTTGTATGGGTTGAAACAAAGTCCTAGGCAATGGTATCTTCGTTTTGACGATTTTCTTCTGAAGACGGGATTTGTGAGAAGTGGGTACGACTGCTGTGTGTACATTTTGAAGAGGGATGAGAAAGTGGTTCTCTACCTACTTCTCTATGTTGATGACATCCTGATGGCAAGCTCTAGCAAAGAGGAGATTAACATTCTCAAGGAGAAGCTAAATTTAGAATTTGAGATGAAGGATCTTGGGGCCGCTAAGAGGATACTTGGGATGGATATCGTGAGGGACCGGAAGAAGGGTGAATAATTCTTATCTCAGCATGGGTACTTGAAGAAAGTGGTGGAGCGGTTTAGGATGCATGAAGCTAAGCCGGTTAGCACTCCTTTGGGTCACCACACAAAGCTCTCGGTGACACAAGCTCCTGAGTCCGAAGAGGAGAGGAGGAAGATGGATACTACTCCATATGCTAGTGGGGTAGGAAGCATCATGTACGACATGGTTTGTAGTAGACCAGACTTAGCATATGATGTTAGCATAGTGAGTCGGTTTATGGCAAATCCGGGCCAAGCTCATCGGGAAGCATCAAGTGGGTTACGAGGTATTTGAATGGATCACTCAAAGGTGGTTTGAGGTACACAAGAGCAACTCAAGGAGAAGACGCTTTGGAGGGTTATGTAGATGCATATTATGCAGGAAATGTGGATACAAGGAAATCCTTATCTGGATTTGTATTTACATTGTTTGGAACGACAATAAGTTGAAAGGCTAACCAACAGTCCGTTGTGGCGCTATCTACTACTCAGACGGAGTATATCGCCTTAGTTGAAGGAGTGAAGGAGGCCATATGGTTGAAAGGTATGATTGGGGAGCTAAGAATTAAACAAGGATGTGTGAAGGTACATTGTGATAGTCAAAGTGCTATCCACTTGGCAAATCACCAAGTGTATCATGAAAGGACAAAGCACATTGACATCCGCCTACATTTCATTAGAGACGTCGTAGAATCTAAGGAAATTGTGGTTGAGAAGGTTGCGTCAGAGGACAACCCGGCGGATGTATTCACCAAGTCATTACCTAGATCAAAGTTCAAGCATTGCTTGGACTTGATGAATTTCTCTGAGACGTAATTCCAATAATGGAGAGAGCAGCTAGTGGTTGATGGATAAAGTTGAGCATCACCACTGATTTGAAGTCAAGGTGGAGAATTGTGGAGTTTAGAGTGCCTTAAAATCAGTTTGGAGGATCATGGAATTGCTTGAAAGTGTTTCTTGAACACTGGGAATCGATTCCCTAGCTATGTGAATCGATTCAAGCATGTTTGGTTCTCTCGTGAATCAAGCACGCCTGTGAATCGCATGGGAAGCCTGCGCAGAATCGATTCACTTCATTAATTCGCAGGAAGTTTTTAACTAGGTGAATCGATTCACCTATGTCCGTGAATCGATTCACAATCGGGTTTTATAAACCTCGACGTGTAGAAACGGGCCAAGACGATGTGCAGTCTTTCTAGGGTTGTGTCAGGCAGTTCTTGAGCGTCTTTGTGAGGTTTTAGGGTCGGGAAACACTGTTAAACACCTTGGGATCTTAGGAGAGAATAGAGGGAGGATTGAAGGCTTTTCTCTATTGTTGTTCTTGAGAGTTTATCATAGAGGAAAAGAGAGAGGGATTGGGAACTCTTGGGTTTGTTCTTCTTGAACATTGTAAAAGGGGTTCAAAGCAATTGTAATCTCTTGTAAGACTCATTGATAGTGAAACGGAGGGCTGCTCTCTCCCGCAGACGTAGGCCATCTTCTTTGGGGCCGAACTGCGTAACCAAATTGCGGTGTTTTCTTCTCTACTCTCTATCTCCTTTTGTTTGTGTTATTTTTCATGCACCTTGTTGATTGGTTGGTTGCTATTATTTAGTTATTGGTTGCCATTAAAGTTTGTTCCATTTATCTTGTTTGAATCTTAACACACACCTATGAAAATGCCGCATATTAGACGTCGTCATCAAAGAAATCCTCTCGAGCACTTTCCTCTTCATTATGCATTTGGGTATTGTTGAACTTGCGTAGGAATCCGAATCCAAAGATTGAAGGAAAAGAAAGAGAGAAAATATCCCTTGGAAGGCTTCGATGTTATGCTTTCACCAAAAAACTCTTTAGCCCCACTCCTGCTCCAGTTTTGTACATTTTCTTACTCTGTTTATTCACTCAATCCCCATCTTGTCTCTCTTAATACCCAATAGCCAGTAATATTAAAATTCCAAAAAAAAAAATGAACCCTTTGATTTTTAAACTACTTCCAATCCTTAAGATTTTTTATTTTTTATCCGCCACTGTTCAACTGTTTTCAATTATCACAGGTAATTTTATACTCAATTGAGATATATGTGCACAATTACTTACAACCCTTTTCCAATTCATCTGTGAGTTATATTACATCCGATTTGAAATATAAGTAAAAAAGTTTCTAAAATATAAATAAAAAAATTTATGTATTTTTTTCAAAATTTGGACTAAATAAATAAATTTTATTGCTTATATTTCAGGTAAGAGGGAGTAATATTTAAAATCAACAATCAACGATTAAGGTACATAATTTGATTATTGTATTATCGAGTTACGAACGTTCTCTTTACAGAATATTTTTGAATCACGTTTCATGAGAGCATCGTCGAAGGGACCTAAGCTTAGCTGGTCCATATAAAAAAAAAAGGGGCTATATTGTAATTTGCCAAAATATCATTCCCTTTTCATTTATCGCCCACCTTTCTTTTATATTTACCAACAGACCCCTCCACACTCCACGTTAAATGGAGTTCAGTTCTGCAGAGTGTACCCCTTCTGAGAAACAAAGAATGTACCCGCTGAAGAGTACTCGCCGGAGCTCCATCAACAATGCCGCCGGCGGAAAATCCGATTGGATATCCGAGGCAATCAACGGCGGTTCTCTCCGCCAAGTGGACCTTGACACTGGAACCAACGGCTGGGCCTCACCACCAGGCGCTGTCTTCTCCCTCCGCTCAAACAACTACTTCACCAAACGCCAAAAATCCCCCGCCGGCGACTATCTTCTCTCACCGGCCGGCATGGACTGGCTCAAATCCACCTCCAAACTCGACAACGTCCTCTCACGCGCCGACAACCGCGTATCTCACGCGCTTCGGAAATCTCAATCTCAAAACCGGTCCCTAAAGAGTTTCATCTTCGCCGTGAACCTCCAGATTCCCGGCGGGAAGGAGCACCACAGCGCGGTGTTTTACTTCGCGACGGATGAACCGCTCCAATCCGGTTCGCTCCTTCACCGGTTCGTTAATGGCGACGACGGTTTCAGGAACCAGCGGTTCAAGCTAGTGAACCGGATCGTGAAGGGACCGTGGATCGTGAAGAAAGCGGTTGGAAACCACAGCGCGTGCTTGTTAGGGAAAGCGTTAACGTGCAGTTACCATAGAGGACCTAACTACTTTGAAATCGACGTTGATATTGGAAGCAGTGCCATCGCAAACGCGATTCTTCACCTCGCGTTGGGTTATGTAACCGCCGTTACTATTGATATGGGGTTTCTCGTTGAGGCGCAGACGGAGGATGAGTTACCGGAACGTTTGATTGGTGCCGTTAGGGTTTGTCAAATGGAGATGTCCTCAGCTACTGTTGTAGATTCGTTACACGCGCTACCGTTGATGGCGCGTGGGATTGGGATGGCCAAGGTGAATCACCATAAGTCTGCAGACGAAGTCGCATCGAATTATTAGCTGTTTATTTATTTATTTAGTGATTAAAATCATATTTTTTTTAAGGTTTTATTTTTCTGCAAATAATTATTTTCCTTGGATTTTTATTTCCCGTTTGTCAAATATAATTGGAAAATAATTTACTAAAAATTTTCACCTCGTTATCAAGAATTTGGTTCTTTTTAAGGTGAGAGATGCATTTTAAATGAGTTATGGATATTGATATTAAAAAAATTAATACTTAAATTATGATAAATTACATGCTCTTGTTTAATAAAATGTAAAACTGTTAAAATGTCGTCGGATAAATATTTATTGAACAATTATAATTTGTATTTAAATAAGTGATTTAGTGTGATTAAGTGAACCATAGTTACTTTAATGTGAAAATGGTGTAAAATCTTAATTTGCACCTTTACTTTGCGTAAGAGTTTAGAGAATTTTTGGTGAGGCGAAGAAGGGAAGGGAAGGAAAATTGAGAAGTGAAGTTTGGGCTGGTGAAAAGATTAGACGAGTGAGTCTCCATGGTGCTTGGAATCACAGCTGTCGTAAACAAGGAGCATAAAATGCAAGGCACGCGAATGCGATATGCACGATGGACATTGGTTGCTTAAAATGTTGGTGTATGAAGTTTGTTAAATTCTTTTTTCTGAGCTGAAGCAAATTTGGTTTGTAACTGGACGATTATACTTTGGTGAGATCTCGGTACATTTTACTAAGTTAGTGTGTGTTTAGTTCTGCGGTGGTTAAAATTGATTTTGTTTAAAATTGAGTTAAACATAATGCGATTTATGTTTAAATACATTCGGATAGAGTTGTGGCTACCTTTAGACAATTAAGGCATTCACCTTAGGCCCCGAGGTTTCAATTAATTTTTAGTAGTAGTATAAGGCATCAATTAATGTACCAGAATAGTATCTCTTTATATCTTAAGGATGAGAACAAAAAACAATATCATAATGGTAATACCTGAATGCACTTAACGACTAATATATGAGTATAATTGTAAGTAGTGACTAACTAATTGCTCCAGCCCCACATTAAAAATAATACCTTTTGGGGAAGTAAAAAAACTAATTTTTGCATGATACATACTTCATTGTTTACAAAATAAAAATCACCGCTGCAACGGATAAAATTAGAATAGATGAACATAACAATTAATTTTATTTTATTTTATTTTTATTTTTGAAACAACATAACAGTTAATTTTACTTTCTATTTATTTTTTTTAAATATTTTCTATTCAATTTTTTTGTTTAAAACTCTAAATTTTTTTATTCTCAAACGGTTTCGCCTAAGGCCCCAAAACTTGGATTTGGCTTCCGTGCAGTCAGCCAATCTCGGCCGTCCGATCTCGATCAAACAGCTCACAAAAAATACATGGTTTTTATTTTTATAAAAATATAAAATACTGAGCTTGAATCTAGACCATCCGATCAAGATCGGATGACCGAGATCGACTGACTGCATGATTGCAAGGAAGCCATATCCCAAAACTTCTAGACACGGCCCATCATTCTGGTAAAAGTGTTTTTTATCAATTCATGTTATTTGAATAGTTTGGATCAAAATTATTTTTGGGTGTATAATTACCAAAATGAGTCCTAACATTTGTGTATCAAACTAGATTTTTTTTCCATTTTAGATAATTATTTAAATTTCTTTTAAATTAGCAAATTTAATATAATTATATAATATTTAAATTTCTGTTAAATTATAAAATAAAAGCATAGCTCTATTAAAAATTAAAATTAGATGAAATGGAAAGTAACAACATTGATTAGCATAACTATTAAATATAAAGTATGTAAATAAAAAAATAAAAAAGGATGCAATACAACTATTAGCATAACTATTATGATGCAATACAACTTTGACAGAGTGCACTACGTTGGTATGGATACAAGATTATAGTTATTAAAGGAGTTATTAAATAATTAATTGAATGAGTTATTAAAGGGTAAAGATAAGAAAATATAGTTTTCACCTCAATAAATTTTAGAATCAATTCTCAGTAAACGTGAAAGCTACTCATTTCTGCTTCAGCTTTGAATTGATTTTGGAGTAAAAATTATGTTGAAAAATATATGGCCAAACATGTCAGTTTACTAGGGAAATTGTTTTTGACATATCTGCACTCACGTTTGAAGTCTTTCAACGTGTAACGAAACAATCACTTAGTCTTAAGCATTTTATTCCTATATGCCTCATGCTTGGGGTTGTGGACTGTTATATTTTGGTGAAATCTCAGTCTATTCTCCGAAGGCCGAATATTGCAGGTACCGAGTTGACTTTAGGTCCAACAACTCGGTAGACCCAATTATACTTGGCCTATTTGTGCCTTCCTGGGAGGTTACCCTTTTGAGATAGGGGTTACCCTTTCCCCACAACAATCAAGGAGGCCAGATTTAATAACATCCACAGGAGATAGGGGCAGGGACGGATTTAGGGAGGGGCAAGCAAGGGTTTTAGCCCCTCCCAGTGACAAACGTTGTCCGTAGGTAAAAGACTTGTGTAGAAATCGTTATGCTCGTAGGTAAACTTTGTATTAATTTCTGCTTGAAGTTTCAAACTTATACCTACAGTTTAACAATTGAGTGGTGTAAGTGTCTGTAAATAAAAGTGTTTAACTTATACCTGCAGTCCCCGTGTGTCACTAAAAACTATAACTATATAAAATTAAGTATATATATATATATATATAGTCTATTTTACAAAAAAATATTTTATTATTAGTATAAGTTTTAATAAATATTTTATTAATAATATTTTTTACTTTAGTTAAAATTTATTGATATATTTTATGATATAAAATAATAATGTGTATGATATGTAAAATTCGTTTGGCCCCATTTAATGTATTTCTAGATCCGTCCTCGGATAGGGGAGATAACCGTATATGGAGAGCGGTTATTGCAGTGAGGAGGCAAGTTACTGATTAATCACATTGGACCTTTGAGACTAGTATTCGGACACCAGAGGTCTAGATATTATAACGAATCAGTTCTAATACAGTTGTACAATGTAGTGGTTTGATTCTTCCAGAGTGGGATTTCCGGGATAATCATGGACAAACAAAGGTGGTTTATTTTTTAAACCGTTGATTTTAAGAATCAAACAATAAACTGAACATAGTTCTTTTGTTGCGTAGAGATTCTTCAATGATGACCACTTTAGTTGCGCGTTAACTTTGAGGGATACATGCTGAGTTGCTGACATCATGAGAACAACGCGAGTTGACGATTACTATTACAGTATTACTCGTCCTTTTTCCTTTCTCCATTTTGAAAAATCCGTGCAGAGCTAGATTCCAAACTGGGTAAGCTGGATATTATTAGTTATAAAATAGTATAATATAAGTGCTGCCAGATAAGGGTATCATTTCTTTTGGTGTGTAGCGAACACTGCAAAGGAGAAAAAGCTAAAGATCAATGATATGATTATGATCGGTTGCTATTTTTTGTCCCAGAATCTTCTTAATAATGGCCAAATTCCAACCAAGCTCAGGTTGTTTCTAGAATATGTCCTCCATAAAATAAAAGTCTTGTGGGGAAATTCCATTTTGTGATTTTTCTGGAGTGATTTTTTTCCTTTTCCGTAGAGTTTAGTTTAGTGCAGCTGTGCGGTGCCCCTGCTTTTAGTGAAAAAATAAAAATAAATATAAGTGTTGTTAGTTTTACACTATTTTTATGTCCAAAACTGTTGGAATTAAACTTGTAATTACCCATTAAACATGCTTTTAGTCATGAATATTTTATTGCAGAAATCAAAACATATAAGCATGCTTTCATATAATCAAGAACCAAACTATAATCTTGATAACCTTAAGATCTACGACATGTTGATCTATTAAGGATTATAGGAATACCTGGATCCATAGCAAAGGAGTACAGAACGAATCCTGAAAAGAGACTTCGCGAGCAATAACGAGCAAACAGCTACTCGTCGGTTTTATGGTTTTTCCTCAACCGGGACTCCTTATGCCTTAGGCTCTCTTCAGATGGGGAGAGGAGAGCAAACGTGTGCGTATTGCGATTAGTCCGGTATATTGGGGACCATAGCCTACTTATAGTGTGATAGTCTATTAGGGTTCCCATTATCCCTCTAATAGGCTATCACTGACATCCACTCATATTGAGCCCATATCAATTAATTAATTAATTATCCAACTAGAAATCTAATTAGCCTTACACTTATTTTGATCACCTATCAATTAAGGCTCCTAATTGATAAATAGCTAATATAATTAAATATGATATTTGCCCACATTTATGATATTGAAATAAAATATTCCAACAATCTCCCACTTGGGTAATATATCACGATAATTATATCAGAATTCTTTAGGCCGGCATCCGAATGCTATTTATCTTTAGACTTCTCCTTTACAATCTGGTCCACCTCATATATTGATAATGAGACTATCGCGGTTGTTGTCACTAACATCTATTGTGACTATACCCCGATGACCATCATATCAATATACTCGATGACATAGATCGATATGGATGAGTGGCATGGAAATTTCATACAATGTGATCTCAAGTCATACCTATTTCCAACTGGTCCAACTTAAGTCCTTAGTGAGATCAAACTGAAGTTCCTTAAGTGCAAAATTTGTTTTGCACAAAATATGATACAAATAGCTTTAATAATAAACTCAACTTTATTTCTGCAGAAAGTCAAAATAATATAAAGTTTGTATCAATACCAAAAGCATAGAATATAAAGGGAAACAAGGAAGGACTCCCACTAATATAAGGCAATCTCAAAACCAACACCCATGTGAGTAACATGCTCATGGTAAACCTTAGGTGTTAAACCTTTGGTTAGTGGGTCTGCTAGCATAAAGTTCGTCCCTATATGTTCTATAGAAATCTGTTTCTCCTGAACTCTTTCCTTCACAATAAGATACTTAATGTCGATGAACTTCGACTTTGTAGAACTCATATTGCTGTTAGAGTATAGGACAGATGCACTATTGTCACAATAAATCTTCAATGGCCTCTGGATACTCCCAATGATGCGTAGGCCTGTGACAAAGTTTCGCAGCCACAACGCATGATTTGATGCCTCAAAGCAGGCCACAAACTCCGCTGCCATGGTTGAAGGAGCCACTAAAGTCTGTTTGGCAGACTTCCAAGAAATAGCTCTTCCACCAAAAAGGAAGATGTAACCTAATGTGGAACGTCTGCTACCTGGGTATCCCGCAAAATCACAGTCAGAATACCCAATGATCTCTAAGTTGTCTGACTTCCGATAGGTAAGCATGTAGTTTCTCGTTCTCTTCAGGTAGCGTATCACGCGCTTTACCGTTGTCCAGTGCTGCATACCAGGATTACTCAAATATCTACCAAGGACTCCCACTATAAATGCTATGTCGGGACGAGTACAAACTTGAGCATACATAAGACTTCCCACAGCCGAAGCACAAGGAACCTTTTGCATCTCTACCTTATCAAGATTTGTAATGGGGCACTGTTTGAGACTGAACTTGTCTCCTTTAGCCACTGGTATATCTCCTGGTTTACTATCTTTCATGAAGAATCTATCCAAAACTGTATCGATATAGCTCCTTTGTGATAATCCCAAGATACCTTGAGAGCGATCTCTAAGTATTTGGATTCCTAAGACAAAGGAGGCGTCCCCAAGATCTTTCATCTCGAAATTCTTCGCGAGAAATCTCTTGGTTTCGTGCAATAAGCCTATATCATTGCTTGCCAATAGGATATCATCGACATATAACACCAGAAAGATAAATTTACTCCCACTGAACTTTTGGTATACGCAATCATCAACTGCATTAGTCTCAAAACCATAAGAGGTAATAACTTGATGAAATTTGTAATACCATTGACGGGAAGCCTGTTTAAGGCCATAAATGGATTTCTTAAGTTTGCATACCATAGACTTTGGATCGCCTGAAACAAAGTTTTCTGGTTGCACCATATAAATTGTTTCGTCAATGTTGCCATTTAGAAACGCGGTCTTGACATCCATCTGATGCAGCTCTAAGTCTAAATGAGCGACCAGTGCCATAATAATCCTGAGAGAGTCTTTCGAAGAAACTGGAGAGAAAGTCTCTTTATAATCAATGTCTTCCTTTTGAGTGAAGTCTTTAGCGACAAGACGAGCCTTCTATCTTTCAATGTTACCCTTCGAATCCCTCTTGGTTTTAAATATCCATTTGCAACCAATGGGTTTCGTACCTTCAGGCAACTTGACAAGATCCCAAACACATTATCAGCCATTGACTTCATCTCATCCTTCATGGCATCAATCCACTTAAGAGAGTTAGAACTTTTCATAGCCTGACTAAAGTTGACTGGATCTTCCCCAGTCATACCGATACCTTCCTCATGTTCTTGAAGAAATACAACATAATCATTTGAAATTGCACTTCTCTTCTCTCTAGTGGATCTCCTTAATGGCACCTCTTGAGATTGTTGAGTTTGAACTTCTGGTGGTGCTTGAGGAGGAAACTCAGTGTTGTCTTCTTCTTGAGCAATGTTAGGAATAACATCCTCATTTATTTATGGATCTGTTGCTTGAACAATGACAGGTACTAAGACTTGACCATTGTCAGTAACAGTTTCTTCATCAAAAGCAACACTCCTTATGTTTCCTTCCCCTCCAAACTCAACTTTCTCAAGAAATCTTGCATTTCCCGTTTCAAAAAATGTTCTTGTAGTGGGGTTATAAAACTTATACCCGCGAGAGCGTTCTGCATACCCAACAAAATAACAACTAATTGTCTTAGAGTCCAACTTACCTTCATGCGGCCTATAAGGCCTTGCTTCGGCTGGACACCCCCAAATGTGCATGTGCCTAATGCTGGGCTTTTTCCCAGTCCATAGCTCATAAGGGGTCTTAGTGACTACTTTGATGGATACTCTGTTGAGGATATAAACTGCAGTTTTTAATGCTTTTCCCCAAAGTGACTCAGGTAATGAAGAATGACTAATCATACTCCTCACCATATCCTTAAGAGTCCGGTTTCGTCTTTCTGCAACTCCGTTCATGCTGGGTTTGCTTGGCATTGTGTATTGCGGAACGATTTCACACTCATTGAGAAAAAGAGCGAAGGGCCCTGGACGTTGCTCACCTGATCCGTCATATCTACCATAGTATTCACCACCACGATCTGATTTGACAACTTTAATTTTCTTTCCTAGTTAAAGTTCAACTTCAGCTTTGAAAGACTTGAAAACATCTAGAGACTGAGACTTCTCATGGAGTAAATGTAGGTAACCATATCTCGAGTAATCGTCTATGAACTTAATAAAGTACCTTTGCCCATTCCAAGAATTCGTAGAGAAAGGACCACAAATATATGTATGTATTAGTTCCAAGACGTCCTTAGCTCTTTCGGCACCTAAATTTCTTTTTGTTTGTTTGTTTACCCTTAATACACTCTACGCAGACTTGAAAGTTTGACAAATCTAAGGGTCCAAGAATATCCTCCGACACAAGCCTCTGAATTCTCTGTTTAGAGATACGGCCTAAGCGCTTATGTCATAAAGTGACCATTTAATTTTCGTTTCGTACCGTGTGAACTTATTTGCAATATTTGGTTATAGGAACGCTCAACATCAAGCATATAAAGATTATCAATTAAAGACCCGTAACCAATAATATTTGGGCCATAAGAAAGACAAACTTTAGTATCTCTAAATGAACAAGAATAACCAGATTTGTCCAAAATAGAAATAGAAATTAAATTCCGCCTAATTGACGGAGCAACATATGTCTCAATTAAATCCAAATGAAAACCAGTCTTTAAAAATAATCTAAAAGTTCCTATAGCCTCTACTGCAACTTTAGTGCCATCACCCACATAGATGAATCTTTCAGCATCACTCGGTGGTCGGCTCCACAGGCAACCCTGCATGGACATACTAATGTGAGTAGTAGCACCAGAATCTACCCACCAAGTATCCTTAGGTACTGAAACTAAATTAACTTCGGAACAAACAAAAGTGAGAAGTTTACCCTTCTTTGCACGCCATGTGACGTACTTAGGACAATCCTTCTTCATGTGTCCTGCCTTCTTGCAGGAAAAACAAGCTGAGCCCTTATCATGCTTTTTTTGCTTCTTCTTGTGAGAAGAACCTTCTGCAGTATCCTTATTTTTCTTCCTCTTCTTGTCCTGAGAAGTTGAAGCCAAATGAGTACTTTCAGTCCTACCCCTCCGCAGTCTCTCTTCCTCTTGCACACAGTAAGACATAAGCTCGTTGAGGGACCATTTGTCCTTCTGAGTGTTATATGTCACCACAAATTGTCCAAATTGTGCAGGGAGAGAGATCAAGACCAAATGCACAATCACATCATCAGGGATTTGCATCTTTAGTGCATTAAGTTTTGATGCAAGGTTGGACATCTCCATAATGTACTCCCTTATGTTCCCTTTACCGTTATACCTCATAGAGGTGAGTTTAGCCAAATGGCTACTTATCTCAGCCTTATCACTTTTAGCAAAGGATTGCTCTATTGATCCCAGGAACTTATTGGCATTCTTTCTCAGCAATTGAGCCCCGAAAAACTTCTGGAATTGATTTCTTGATGATCATTAGGCACATTCGGTTGGACCGATCCCATTTCTCAATTTTGAGCTCATGAGAGTTCTCCGGAGTAGGAATGGGTCGTTCCTCCCTCAGTGCCTGGTCCAAGTCCATGCATCCGAGAACAATCTCAACGGATTCCTTCCAGGACTTGAAGTTCATCCCATTCAGCATAGGGATTTGGTTAATTTGAGTGAAAAAATTGGGAGCGGTAGCAACAACAACTAAAATAAGAGAACAAATAAACATACAATCAACATTAGTAGGCACGTCAAATTATAAATAATTATTAGACATGCACAAACAACTTTAATTGTAAATTAAAAGACCCAAACAAGATATCAAGTGCACCATTAGTCCCCAATCTTTGGATTGTAAAGACTAACTGCAAGCAGTACTCTCAACGCACTGATCAAACATTGGCGATAAGTCCTGTCAAACAATGGTTGCCTTTGGGCATCCTAATTGCTCCCATGGATAAATAACCTTATAATCACCACACATTTACCATCACAGGCATGTCATTATTCGGCCAAGTTACGTCTTCCTTTGGGCCGACAACAACTCGCATGAATAACTCCACGCTACATCTTTTGTAAATTTAATTGAATTAATCTACGCAACAGAGGTTACTTTGGCAACATGTTGTTTCAATCAACTCAATCAAAAATACTAGACAATTTTATTTAAAAATAAAATAAAATGGGAGAGGGTCTTAATTCACATATTTTCCATACATAAGCGTAGAAAACAAAAAAAAACTATATGTACGGTTATGGCCTCCTAAACGCAAAAGAATCAAATAACTAAACTATTACAATTCCTTAGCACAAAAGCTAGCCTCTTCGAGTGGCGTCCTTATATGGTGTTGTCCCCCTTTGTCTTTCTTAATCAATTATAATATCTAAAAAATAAAATAAATAAAGAAAAAGTCACGACACGCAAGCCGTATTTAAAATAAATTAAAATAACGACACACAGGTCGCATTTAAAAAAATAAAAATAAACAACACCGAAGCACTAGGGCCATAACCATACACCATAGATTTGAATTATAATAATATCGCGAGTCATTATTAAATTAAAAAAAAAACCAAATCACAATTATTTAATAGCATTATTTGAATTATAAAAATATATCACATATTATTAGACTCAAACAAATATCACATACTGGATCACAGACTCACGGACTGTCGAGAATCAATTCCAATTCCAAAGATACGAAATCAGTTAGGCAAAAAAAAAAACGAAAGGAAATCAAGCATGATCCATTAAATATATATTGAAACCAAATAAAAGGCCTTAAAAAAACAAATCTTTATTTTATCACCAAAAAAAAAAGATATGCAATTAAGGACCTTATCACGTTCAGGAAAGTATGACAAAACTTTCACCAACCAAATCCTTAAATGTGTGTATATAAAAAAATTCCTTTAATTTACAAATCCTACACACAAAGCAAAAGCATTTTCAATCAGCAATATACATATACACACACATGTGATTTCAATTAAGACAAAAAACATAAGAATAGTTTTGCCTTTAAGTCCAACGCTGCAAATTATCATACGATGCAATATTCATATACGATGATAAAATTGCACATACATGTTGAACGATTCTCGACTGTACCAATTACTGGTTACGTAAATTGAAATCCTAATAAATCAACAATGAAGACTGTTCTGATACCACTTGTTGGAATTAAACTTGTAATTACCCACTAAACATGCTTTTAATCATAAATACTTTATTGTGGAAATCAAAACATATAAGCATGCTTTCATATAATCAAGAACCAAACTATAATCTTGATAACCTTAGGATCTACGACATGTTAATCTATTAAGGATTATAGAAATACCTGGATCCATAGCAAAGGAGCACAGAACGAATCCTGAAAAGAGACTTCACGAGCAATAACGAGCAACAACTACTCGTCGTCTTTATGGTTCTTCCTCAACCGAGACTCCTTATGCCTTAGGCTCTCTTCAAATGGGGAGAGGAGAGCAAACGTGTGCATATTGCGATTAGTCCGGTATATTGGGGACCATAGCCTACTTATAGTGTGATAGTCTATTAGGGTTCCCATTATCCCTTTAATAGGCTATCACTGACATCCACTCATATTGAGCCCATATCGATTAATTAATTAATTATCCAACCAGAAATCTAATTAGCCTTACACTTATTTTGATCACGTATCAATTAAGGCTCCTAATTGATAAATAGCTAATATAATTAAATATGATATTTGCCCACATTTATGATATTGGAATAAAATATTCCAACAAAAACATCTTATATTTATTCGCCCATCTTTTTATGTATAACAGCTAATATATATGTGGAGTGCTTCCGGAGGGATCAATCTCTATACATAACAAACACGGATATATAATATTATCTAACATTCCCCCGTAAACTCATGATGCATTAATAGAAAGCATTGAGAGTTTGTCAGTCAAGAAACAAAAACGCTTAATAGAATGAGATTTTGTGAACAAGTCAGCAATATCTGCATGGAGGAAGAAACAAAGGGTAAAGTAATGGTGCCATGTTAAAGGTGATGGCGAGTGAGGTGACAATTAGCTTCAATATGCTTGGTGCGTTCATGAAAGACCAAATTTTGGGCAATTTGTATGGCACTCTTGTTATCACAGTACATAGGAATTGGCCTAGTGAGGGTAACACCCATATCAGAAAGTAGATAACGTAACCAAACTATTTCTGAAGTAGTGACTACCATAGCACGATACTCAGCTTCTGTAGAAGAGCGGGAAATAATGTCTTGCTTCTTGCTTTTCCAAGAAATAAGAGAATCACCTAGAAAGATACAGAACCCTGTGGTAGACTTACGATCAGCGGGGTCACTAGCCCAATCGACATCATAGTAAGCACGCAACTCCAAAGAAGATGAAGAAGAAGAAGAAGGGAATAAAGGACTCTAAAATTGAGTGCCCCGAAGATACCGAAGAATGCGAAGAACAACTGCCTAGTGCACTGTAGTAGGAGAAGCAACTAATTGACTAGCGACATGCACTGCATAAGCAATATCAGGTCTAGTAATAGTAAGGCACACCAAGCTGCCAACTAAAGTATGGTACAAAATGGGATCTGGTAGAGGAACGCCATCAGAAGGGACATATTTAGCATTAAGCTTAATAGGGGTGTCTGCTGCTCGAGTATAATAGAGACGAGCTTGTGCAAGAATGCTGGCAATATACTTAGATTGAGAGAGAAGATAACCTCTAGGAGAATAGGCACCTTCAATCCCCAAGAAATAGCGAAGAAGACCTAAATCCTTCATCTCAAATTGCTTGGCTAACTGGAATTTCAAATCTGCAATCCTATCAACATCATCCCCTGTGATAATCATATCATCAACATATAGAGAGAGAATAACACGACCATGAGAAGTGGACTTTAGAAATATAGCAAAATCATGATAACTAGAACAGAAGCCAAGAGAGACAATCACACTAGAGAAATTCTCAAACCAAGCTCGAGGAGCTTGTTTGAGACCATAAAGAGTCTTCTTTACTTACACACCCCCCGGACTATGAGGAACACCCAGTGGAGGAACCATGTAGACTTCCTCCTGAAGATCACAATTTAAGAATGCATTCTCAATATCCAACTGAGAAATATGCCACTGACAAATAGATGCAACTGCGATAAGAGTGCAAATGGTAGTTATCTTGGCAACAGGAGCAAAGGTTTCTTCATAATCCATACCATATTATTGTGAGAATCCTTTGACAACAAGACGAGCTTTGTAACTCTCAACTGACCCATCAGACTTGGTTTTGATCTTGTATACCCAACGAGACCCAATAGCTTATTTTGAGAGGTCGTGGGGATGGAGGGACTATTTTGAGCTATAGAAGTACTAGTGTCAAACCTGCAATTCTCAACATTAGAGTCATCAACATCTATGGAAAAAGGATCAATATGTGTGAGTTCAGACTGTGTGAGACCACGAGAGTTAGGAGGAATAGAGTAAAATGCTATGTGCTCAAGAAATACAACATGACGAGAAACATAAAGATTTTGACTTGAAGGTTCATAACAACAATAACCCTTCTGGCCATCTCCATAACTAATGAAAACACATATCGTAGAACAATGAGACAATTTACTATGTTTTACATGAGGACGAAGGACAAAACAAGTGGAACTAAAGACTTTCAAAGATGTGTAATCAGGAACACAACCATACAATTTTTCAAAGGGAGAAAAACCTGAGGTGACGGATGATGGAATTCTATTAATGGCATGAGCAGTAGTGAGAACAGCCTCACCCCAAAAATCTCTTGGGGCAGAAGTAGACAAAAGGAGGGAACAAGCAGTTTCAACAATATGATGATGTTTCCTTTTAGCAACACCATTTTGTTCAGGAGTGTCAGTACAAGAAGTTTGGTAAGTCCCATCAGAAGCTAGTAACTCACTGAATTTATTTTAAGTGTATTCAACACCTAAATCACATCGAAAACACTTGGTAACAACATTATGTTGAGTTTTGACCAAAACACAAAATATATTATAAATACCAAAAAAGTCAGAACAATGTTTTATAAGATAAACCCAATAATAATGAGTGCAATCATCAATGAACGATACATAATATCTAGATCCACCTTTGGTAAGAACCAGTGATGGACCCCATACATCAGAGTGAACTAAATCAAAAGGTGCATTAGAAACCGAAACACTTTTGCTAAATGGCAAAGCAGAAATTTAGCAAGTTTACAACCACAATAGTCAGAAATATCATTTGGTTGCAACTTTCCTAAGGCTCCAGTAGAAGCTAAATATTTCAAACGAGAAGAAGAAACATGTCCAAGACGAGAATGCCACAAATAAAAAATAGAAGAAGATGAACTCAAGCGAAAAGATGACAAGTCAACTGCAGAAGCTGCAACATCTGGTACCCTCAGCTCATCCAAAAAGTAAAGTTCCCCTTACCTATGGTCTGTCCCAATCAGTTTCCCAGATTACTGATCCTGCATATAACAATGAGTGGCAGAAAATAAAACTAAGTTACCAGAATCACATAACTGACCAACAAAGGCAAGACTCAAAGTGAGATTAGGAATGTAGTATACATCTGAAAAAGATAAGTTAGGGGTGGAACAGACCCAGTGCCTGCTAATGGCATAGGAGTGCCATCAGCAGTCATGACTGGCATAGATGAGATAGGATTTAAAGACACAAAAGAATTAGAATCATATGACATATGGTGTGCAGCTCCATAATCAAGTATCCATAAGGATGAAGATATACCTGACAAACTAGAGGAAAACAAACCTTTCAAGGTGGAGGAAGACATGACAGACATGGCATGTGACTGAGTGGCAAGGAACTTTTGGAGTTACTCAGCAAGATCAGATATTTGGGAGGTGGTCTCAGGAGGGTATACATGTCTAACACCAAGAGCATCTGGAGCAGGAGCAGCAACAACAACATTTGGTGAGGGAAGCTTCCAGTGCTTCTTATTAGACTGATTTGAAGGAGGACGCCATTGAGTAGACTGCTGGGATTGTTGTTGTTTCAATAATTTTGGACATTGTGCTTTCCAATGACCCTTCTCCTTGCAATAGCTACATTGATCAGAACCAGCCCTCCCATGAGACTTGTCTTTGTTAAAAGGACCAACAAAGACAGATGGATTAGGAGTGGAGAGAAGTCTTTTGTCAGAATTAGATTGAGACGTGAGTCGAATTTCTTCAGCCAACAACTCATTAACCACCAAATCAACACTTGGAAGAAGATTACGGTATAAGATAGTCCCACAAAGTCCTTCAAAATCAGCCCGAAGAGCCATAAAAAATTGACCTAAACGCTGTTCTTCCCTACGATCAGTGTTCGGCTTGAAATTTTGTAGTCTAACAAATTCAGTAAGAGCCAATTGATCCCACAGATTAGACATAGCAAAATAGAATTCTTGAATGTTCATGTTATTTTGCTGAAGAGCCCGAATATCAATCTCCAACTGATACTGTTTTGCAAAATTAGACTGTACATACAAACGTTGCAAATGGTCCCAAACAGCCTTAGTGGTGTCAATTTTTGCAAGTTACATGTCTATTGATTGTGAAACAGAATTATTTCTCCAAGTAATAATCTTCGAATTGTTAGCTTCCCAATTTTCCAAGTCCTTTGTATATTTATCCAACTCCTTTTTATTAGTAGGCTTAAGAGTGGTGCCATAAACATAACCCCACATTCTTTTGCCTTTCAAAAAATTTGTCATCACATAGCTGCAATAAGAGTAATTCTGTCTATTCAGTTGCACACTAATAGATTGAAGAGAGTCATCTTTTTCACTAGCCATTGTTATTATTCCCAATAACCAACAAACTAATAGATGCAAATAAAGGTGGAAACAAAACAAAAAATTCAAAAGCCCCAAGAACAGTACCACGGCGGCGACTTTAAAAAAGTGTAAACCAAAAATCATAAACTTCAATGAGTGTAAGCTTTCCCTTGGGGTGCGTTTGATTTGCAGAAAAGTAAGGGACTGGACAACACAAAAATAATTGGTTTGTGTTTGTATTATCAGATGAGAAAAGCGAGAAATCAATGAATAACCTTATACATTTTCTTATTGAAATGAAGAATTGATTATAGAATTGCAAATTGATCAAAGTGATCAATTGCTTATATAATACAATGAGGCAACGTTAATCTTGAAGATAATCTTGATAACAGAAAGCTTAACTAATAACTAACCAAAATAACTAACTAAGTCAAAGGGGGGTTTGACTATCAATAACATAGTTGATTAAAACAATTAAACAGAATGTGTTTATTGACTAGATTGTGTGTCATCAATGTTGCTTGAGGAAACTGATCTGGATGAGTCCAATACCCCCCCCCCGGCAAGCTGGAGAGTGAATTGAAAACGCTCGCAGCTTGGTAAGAAGGGAATGAAAATGAGTAGGGTCTAAGGGTTTAGTCAAAATGGCAGCCAACTGGTTGTGTGTAGAAATAGGTAGAAGATGGTATAACTTTGTCTGTAGCTTTTCCCTCACGATATGGCAATCAATCTCTACGTGTTTTGTGCGCTCGTGAAACGTAGGATTCACTGCTATGTATCTAGCAGAAGCATTATCCAGTAAAGCAAAGCAAGTGAGACGTAAGGCAATCGGGTTTCTTCTAAAAGATAAGTGAGCCACTGAATTTCGCATACTGTGTAAGCAAGTGCCCGATACTCGGCTTCTGATGATGATTTGGACACTATTTGCTGTTTGTTGGACTTCCACGAAATAAGGGATTCACCTAAGAAGACACAATAGCCGGTTGTAGAACGTCGAGTGTCTATGCAGCTAGCCCAATCCGAATCAGAGAATGCTTTCAGTTGAATATTGGAGTTGGCCGAGTAGAAGAGGCCATGAGCTGGAGTAGATTTGATGTAGCGTAGAATTCTGAGAGCTGCTTGGTGATGAAGGGTAGTTGGGCAGCTAACAAATTGACTACTGAGAAGCTGAGATATGGTCGAGTTGTGGTCTGTAACACCCCGCATTTTTCATACATGGTATATTTTTAAAATATGTGCGTATTTCATGAATTATTGTGATTTGTAGATTTAGTGATTCTGATTCCCCTATGTGTGTTTTGAATTATTGAAAAATGTTGATTTGGTATTTATTTGTAATTTTAGAAAATATTAGTAATATATTATTTATTTATTTTATTTTTATAAAATATTAGTATTTGAAATATTAGTATTTTTGGGATTTTATTTTGTATATAAGAAGTGTTAAAATAAGTTTGTGGGAAAAAGGGTTTAAAAATATGTAAATAAGAGTTTTGGTTTTTGTTGCGTGCACCCCCATTTTCTGCTGATACAGCCTATAAAATTCTACTATTCTCACCTGTGGAAACTTCTACGTGCACCCCTAGATGGCATGGCCCAAGCCCATCTTCCCTTTCTTCTTCCTCTGCCTGCGCCAGTTCACAGCAAAACCCCAACCCTCTATCATTTTCGTCCATCCTTCTCCCAACTCGCCTCGCCTCCATGACCACCACCATGGGCCGCCTCTCAGGCGCCGTGACCAGTCGCCACGGATCACCTCCCTCGCGTCCCCTCCCTCTCATCTGTCGCGATGTTGTTTCACGCGGCTTCCATGGCTGCTACAAGCTTGAGTTCCAGACGCCTCTTAGGCGCGATTTCTGTCCACGTTTTGGCCTCATCGGACCAAGACTTCTTCTCCGTGTCTCCTCTGCCAGAGACAGCCATGAACTCCGCCATTAAAGCCACCATGAACCTCCATAACCGAACTGGTTTTGGCTCGATTTCGGCCACCGCGGTCACCGGTTGGGAAAACAGATGTCGTTTTCGGATTCCTCACGTCGAAACCTTCAAAAAGCACTAGTCTTTTCCTTGTTACGTCAAAGTTGACGAAGTGCCTATTTTACTCGGAGCCACCACTTCAAGTCTCATTTCCGGATACTCCAGTGATCGTATTAACGAACGGAAACTTGTGTTGGACTCGTCGAAAAGAACTCTTCCACCTCGTCCAATCAAAATTGTAAACCGAGACATTTCAAAAATTGATCCCTGTTCCCTGTGCATATATTGGGTGAGCAAACTACCTTCGAACCGAGCCCAATTTTGTTACGCTGTGATTTAATTATTTAAATTGGTTTGAAACTGTATTTTAGTTTATTTTTAACTTGTTTTATGTTCGATTTTGGTTGCCTATGATGTTTGGGTGCCGACGAGCTTTCGGCTGTGTCTTCTAGCAAGAACGGAGAGTCAGGATGGTGGAATGGGAGCTGTGATGCTGTCACTAAACTGATTGGAAACGTGATCGAAAGAAAAGAATGATGGAAATAATTGCGGGATTTATTAAGGTGAGTGTTTCCTTTGTTTGGGGTACCCTGTGACCTCGAACATGTCGTTATGTGTTTTGTGTTGTTATCATTGTATGAGCAATTGTGTAATTGTGATTATAAGTGATTATGTGAGTCTGGGTGCATGTTCATTGTAGAAGCAATGAAAAAAAGCTGAATAGTATGAGTATGTGTATGCTTGAAAGTACTTGACTAAATTTTCGTGTGGAAATAATTGATAACTTTATGATGACTGTATGTTTTTATATATATATATATATATATATATATATATATATATATATATATATATATATATATATATTAGATATGATGTGATGATACTCTGCTTATAACTTCATGATTGGTTGTTGGACTGGATGCTGCAACACTGAGCTGCAGCAATTGTTGTATTTGAATTATGCAGAAATTATGAGGAATTGATATGTTATTTTCTAGCTTAGTCCCACTTAGTTTTTCCATTTGGATTGTTTATTTGGATTGGTTTTGGATTAGAGGGAACCTCGTCGACGTACTGACGTAGTGGTACCTCAAGATTGACACATAGGCCGGTTGCCAATGTGATTGGTTGTGATTACGGTTTAATAACTAGATTGGATTGACACATAGGCTGGTTGCCATGCATTATTTATGTAATGTCTTTTGGGTGGTGAGCAAATGATTTCATGGGGAACAGTTCGGAGATAGCCATGAGGAGCTATGCTCGGCCTTGAGGGTAGTTGCCAAAAGGGGGTCTTACGTAAAGGGAAGGCACTGCTGGGGCGTCCCATTTATACACTGGATCACCCTGACTAGACTCAGTCTGTATCTCTGGATGATGAAGGCACTCTCATCCTCTCACCCAGAGTGAAAAGGATCCTGAAGATTTCGACAGAGTAGATGTTAGGTTTGCATTAGCATGTTACCAATGTAGGACCATTAACCAATTAGCATTCGTTGTTAAGATTGACTTGGCTTCGTGCTTGAGCCATGTGCTTTTGAAATGGAACTGACCTTGTACTTGTATGAATGGAACGTTGGTTGATGTTGATTTAATGTGGTTTGCCTTATGTGCTAAATGACTCAACCTGTTTTATAGTTTTATTATTCCTGCTGCATGAATACTTGCCTCATTTGCATGCCTTGCTTGTTAACCATCGGGTGCGTGTGTGTGGGAACAGTCGTTGAGATTTTTATCACATTCTTTTTCATTTACTTTTTTCAGTTAACTGGCTGGGAGTATGAAGATGGTTAATTGTATTGAGATTTAGAAGTGTAATTGTAAATAAAGTATAACTGTATTGTATTAAGTTTTGTAAAGGTATTTTAAATCAAGTTATGACATTGTATAATAATTGTGTAAGGTTTTGCGTCGACAAAAAAATGTCGTTGCGTAATGGTTTTATCGTTTAAGGTTTTGACCCGTATAAATAAATGGAGTTTAGAAATTTTGAATTTATCACAAAAATGATTCTCATACATGTCATGTCATTTATGAACTGATTTATAAACTTAGTTATTTTATCGGGAGAAATATTTTTAATTACTCATCAAAAGAATTCGCTTTGAAAAGAAACCCGACTTATTTTACCAAACATTCGAAATCTTATCATCTCATAATTATATAAGCGTTAGATAATTAGGGCATTATATTTAGTGGTATCAGAGCAGTTCGGTTCTAACCGGACTGTGTATGTGGTCTATTATGTTTTTACTGTGTGAATTATGTATATTTGTGACGTGCTTATGTGTAAATTTTGTGCCATGTGTTCTCTGTGTATGTGAAATCTCCAACTTGTTATCATCTATGTGCCTGTTTAATCTCTACCTATGTGTGGTATGTTTTATGCAAACATGAACTGAGACTAATTCTATGAACTGTTATTGGATTATTTTTTTTACTGGGTATTCACATGCTTTTTTTGTTCAATAGTGAGTCTTGTTTAATATCCTTCGTTGTAGCCTATTTAACCTGAGTACTGGTATTCCAAATTGACACTTGCATATGATCGTGTTTATACCGTTTGGTCTTATGTGATGGTTTCAAATAGTATGAATGTGTTGTGTGACTTGATTACTTGATTGGGCAATGTGTGTTATCCATGCTATGAGTTGCACCTTACAGGAATGTGTAACTTTATGTTGATCATGTTTAAAATGTTTAGTTTATGATAAACCTTTGCTAAATCTTTTTGTGAGTAGCATGATTCCTCATGCAAATTTCTTTTACTCGCATGAGTTGTATGACTTGAGAAACTTGAATGCTGTTGTGTTCCCAATGTTTTGTCGTGTACACTTTACATGAATACATGATTAATACGTGTTGTACTTACTCTTTTTATGTGTGATCTTGAAATTCTTGTGGTCTGTCAATTGTTGTGTTAGCTTTGTACTAGCGTGATCTCTTGGTTGTGTAGACTCGTAATAGTGCATTATCTGCATTAACTTGAATTGTATGTGTAGCTTATATAATATGTTCGTTAGAATAAAATAGTTTAGTCTAAGGTTTCATGAGATTCTATGTTATGATGTGAGCTCACTGGTTACTTCTATAACAACCACTAGCTTAGAGGAATTTCTTGGGATGTAAGACCCAAAAGCTTCCCCCATAATTTTTTTTAGTTCTTCTTCAAGCGTTTTGCATGGGAAGGCTATCAATATTTTTTTTCTCTCTTTCTTTAAAAGTTCTTATCTGGAAAATTGTGGTTGTCTCAGTTTCAGCACTACATCATTATAATTGACATTGTAGTTTCTTATTCCTTGCATCTGGAGTTTCTTTCTCATACCTCTATACTCGTGATTGCATTAGGCAATCGAGTAGATGAAAATCAATTTTAATTTTTAACCTGATTGTCCTTTGCTAGAAAGTTTGTCATGACCGTTTTGTTTAAGTTGTAATGCTTATGGAAATTCACGTGGGAGAAGAAACTTCAGTAGATTCCCGTTTCTAAGCATGTGTTAGGCCAACACATTTTTACACTCAGGAATATATTGCGTACTATTCTTACACGTTGGATATTCATTATCTTCTGTTAGAAAATTCTTCATTGTACTTTCTCGTGAAAGTAAAACCAAACAAGTTTCTTTTCTGAAAATTTATTTCTCGTTTTCTAAAACAATGTTTTATTATTCATTTCTTGAAGAAGATTTGCCTCTTGTTGACTTGTTTAATCCTTTTTTTTACAACTGTGGTTAACATTCTATTTTCTCAAAATTATGATAAAGTTTTGATCACTCTTCTATATTATTGAACTCCTTGGAGTGTAGCGAACAAGTATTAGATAGATGACACCTTTTTTATTTTGTCCTCGATGTTTATGCAAATTTTGAGGGCAAAATTTCTTTTAAGGGGGTAGATTGTAACATCCCGCATTTTTTATGCATGGTATATTTTTAAAATATGTCTTTATTTCATGAATTATTGTGATTTGTAGATTTAGTGATTCTGATTCCCCTATGTGTGTTTTGAATTATTGAAAAATATTGATTTAGTATTTATTTGTAATTTTATAAAATATTGGTAATATATTATTTATTTATTTATTTATTTTATTTTTATAAAATATTAGTATTTGAAATATTAGTATTTTTGGGATTTTATTTTGTATATAAGAAGTGTTAAAATGAGTTTGTGGGGCAAAGGGTTTAAAAATATGTAAATAAGAGTTTTAGTTTCGGTTGCGTGCACCCCGATTTTCTGCTGATATAGCCTATAAAGTTTTGCTATTCTCACCCCTGGAAACTTCTACGCGCACCCCCTAGATGGCATGCCCAAGCCCATGTTCCCCTTTTTCTTCCTCTGCCTATGCCGTTTCACAGCAAAACCCCAACCTTCTATCATTTTCGTCCATCCCTCTCCCAACTCACCTCGCCTCCATGATCACCAACATGGGCCGCCTCTCAAGCGCCGTGACCAGTAACCACGGATCACCTCCCTCGCATCCCCCTCCCTCTCATCCGTCGCGATGTTGTTTCACGCGGCTGTCATGGCCGCTACAAGCTTGAGCTCCAGTCGCCTATCAGGCAGGATTTCTGTCCACGTTTTAGCCTCCTCAGACCACCACTTATCCTCCATGTCTCCTCTGCCAGAGACAGCCATGAACTCTGCCATTAAAGCCACCATGAACCTCCATAATCGAACTGGTTTTGGCTAAATTTCGGCCACCACGGTCACCGGTTGGGAAAACGGAGGTCGTTTTCGGATTTCTCACGTCGAAACCTTCAAGAAGCACTAGTCTTTTCCTTGTTACGTCAAAGTTGACGAAGTGCCTGTTTAACAAATGGAGACTTGCGTTGGACTCGTCAAAAAAGAACTCTTCCACCCTATCCAGTCAGAATTGTAAACCGAGACATTTCAAAAATTGGTCCCTATTCCCTGTGCGTATTTTGGGTGAGCAAACTACCTTCGAACCGAGCCTAATTTTGTTACGCTATGATTTAATTATTTAAATTGGTTTGAAACTGTATTTTAGTTTATTTTTAACTTGTTTTATGTTCGATTTTGGTTGCCTGTGATGTTTGGGTGCCGACGAGCTTTCGATTGTGGCTTCTAGCGAGAACGGAGAGTCAGGATGGTGGAACGGGAGCTGTGATGCTGTCACTAAACTGATTGGAAATGTGATCGAAAGAAAAGAATGATGGAAATAACTGCGGGGTTTATTAAGGTGAGTGTTTCCTTTGTTTTGGGTACCCTGTGACCCCAAATGTGTCCTTATGTGTTTTGTGTTGTTACCGTTGTATGAGCAATGGTGCAATTGTGATTATAAGTGGTTATGTGAGTCAGGGTGCATGTTCATTGTAGGAACAATGAAAAAAGCTGAATAGTTTGAGTATGTGTATGCTTGAAGGTACTTGACTAAATTTCTGTGTGGAAATAATTGATAACTTTGAGATGACTGTATGTTCAAATATATATTAGATATGATGTGATGATATTCTGCTTATAACTTGATGATTGGTTGTTAGATTGGATGCTGCAACACAGAGCTGCAGCAATTGTTGTATTTGAATTATGCAGAAATTATGAGGAATTGATATGTTGTTTTCTAGCTTAGTCCCACTTAGTTTTTCCATTTGGATTATTTGTTTGGATTGGTTTTGGATTAGAGGGAACCTCATCGACGTACTGACGTAGTGGTACTTCAAGATTGACACATAGGCCGGTTGCCAATGTGATTGGTTGTGAATACGGTTTAATCACTAGATTGGATTGACACATAGGCTGGTTGCCATGCATTATTTATGTAGTGTCTTTTGGGTGGTGAGCAAACGATTTCATGGGGAACAGTTTGGAGACGGCCATGAAGAGCTCTGCTCGGCCTTGAGGGTAGTTGCCAGTAGGGGGTCTTACGTAAAGGCAGGGCACTGCTGTGGCGTCCCATTTATACACTGGATCACCCTGACTAGACTCAGTCTGTATCTCTGGATGATGAGCGTACTCTCATCCGCTCACCCAGAGTGAAAAGGATCCTGAAGATTTCGACGGAGTAGATGTTAGGTTTTCATTAGCCGGTTGCCAATGTAGGACCATTAACCAATTAGCATTCGTTCTTAAGATTGACTTGGCTTCGTGCTTGAGCTATGTGCTTTTGAAATGGAACTGACCTTGTACTTGTATGAATGGAACGTTGGTTGATGTTGATTTAATGTGGTTTGCCTTATGTGCTAAATGTCTCAAGTTGTTTTATAGTTTTATTATGTCTGCTGTATGAATACTTGCCTCCTTTGCATGCCTTGCTTGTTCACCGTCGGGTGCGTGTGTGTGGGAACAGTCGCTGAGATTTTTATCACATTTCTTTCCATTTACTTTTTTCTGTTAACTGGTTGGGAGTATGAAGATGGTTAATTGTATTGAGATTTAGAAGTGTAATTGTAAATAAAGTATAAATGTATTGTATTAAGTTTTGTAAAGGTATTTTAAATCAAGTTGTGACATTGTATAATAATTGTGTAAGGTTTTGCATCGAAGAAATGTCGTTGCGTAATGGTTTTATCGTTTAAGGTTTTGACCCATATAAATAAATGGAGTTTAGGAATTTTGAATTTATCACAAAAATGATTCTCATACATGTCATGTCATTTATGAACTAATTTATAAACTTAGTTATTTTATCGGGAGAAATATTTTTAATTACTCATAAAAAGAATTCGCTTTGAAAAGAAACTCGACTTATTTTACCAAATGTTCGAAATCTTATCGTCTCATAATAATATAAGCGTTAGATAATTAGGGCATTACATAGTCAAATATAATATCCTTCTAATCAATTTTCTATAAGATGTTTGATCTGGAAGAGGGTCTCCTTTGGATTTTTGTAACTTGGTATCTTTTGTCAATGGGGAATTGGCCGGTTTGCAGGTAGTCAGGCCCATATCAGCTAGGATGTCAAGTGCATATTTGCGTTGACATATATGAATGCCCTTCTTTCATCTTGCAATCTCCAAACCAAGGAAGTATTTGAGGTTGCCAAATCCTTGATGTTGAATTGTTGATGCAGGACTGCCTTGATTGCAGTGATTTCTTGTAAACTGTTCCCTGCAATAATGAGGTCATCAACATATATTAAAAGGGCAATAACTGAATTTGATGTATGTTTGATAAAAAAAGAATGATCTGAGAGTGATTGGATAAATCCCTGAGTTTGTAATGAAGATGAGAGCCTTGCAAACCATTGGCAGCTGGATTGTTTTAATCCATAGATAGATTTTAGTAGCCTGCACACTTGGTTAGGAGATTCATGTTGGAGACCAGGAGGGAGGTCCATATAGACTTCTTCATCAAGAGTGCCATGCAAAAAAGCATTGTGCACATCAAGTTGCTGCAAAAACCAATTATCAGCAGCAGAAATAGCCAAAAGAAACCGAATTATAGTAACCTTGGCAACAGGTGAAAAGGTATCGAAGTAGTCTATGCCCTCTACTTGGTTGAAACCTTTGGCAACCAACCTAGCCTTGTGCCTTTCTAATGTGCCATCAGCATTGTATTTCAATTTATAAACCCATTTGTACCCGATGGTTTTCTTTCCAGGTGGAAGTGTGGTCAATGTCCATGTGTGATTCTTTTGGAGAGCAGCAATCTTATTGTTTATGGCTTGTATCCAGATAGGAGATTTAATGGCTTGTTTGTAAGTCTTTGGTTCAGTCATGGTGGATATGGTAAGGGCAAAATGTCTATGTGAATCAGACAACTTGGAATAGTCAAGAAAAGAAGAAATGGGATATCTGGATGTTGAATTGGAGATTTGATCCTCAGAAGCAGCAATGCTGCAATGAAAATCCTATAAATATGCTGGTGCTGTTCCAGTACTTGTAGACCTTCTTAGCTGGAATACAGGGTCTGCAGTGGTAGGAAGAATAGGTTCTACTGCTGCTGGAGGAGCAGTTTTTGTGTTAGATGGCTGAGTCTGAATAATGGCAGGTGGATCAAAAAATAGGGGATCATTCTCACTGCTGTGAGTGGTAGTGTCTGAAGTGTATTGACTTTGTTGAGTGTTGTTATGGAAACCTAAATTATGAGACTAATATGGAAAAATAGATTCATGAAAAATAGCATGTCTCCCAACAAAAATGGACCTAGAATGTAAATCAAACATAATGTATCCTTTGGTTCCAGGTTGGAATCCAAGAAAGATACATTTCCTAGCTCTATCATCAAGCTTAGTCCGATTGTGAGTTAAAGTAGTAGCAAACACAAGACAACCAAAGACTTTTGAATCCAAAAAAGTAGGAGGAGATCTATAAAGCATCGCATAGGGGCATTTATTGCCTAAGACTTTGGTCGGCATCTGTTAATTAGGAAAACAAAATGACATATAGCATAATTCCAGAAAATTTTTGGTAAGTGTGATTGAGATAACAAGGCACGAGTCATGTCTAATATATGCCTGTGTTTTCTCTCAACTTTAGAGTTTTGTTGAGGTGTCTCCACACAAGAGGTTTGGTGGATAGTGCCATTTTTATCATAGAAAGATTGGAATTGAAACTCTTGGCCATTATCAGACCTAATGATCTTAATTTTGCAATTAAATTGAGTGTAAACAAATTGGTAAAATTTCTCAATGCTGGGCTGAGCATCTGCCTTTGATTTTAGGAGATATACCCAAGTATATCTACTAAAATCATCAACAATTGTTAAAAAAAATATCGAAATCCTTGAAAAGAAATAATATTCAAAGGGCCTCATATGTCCATGTGAACCAAGTCAAAAACATGATATGATTTTGTACCACTATCAGAAAAGGGCAATTTAGATTGTTTAGCCAGGTAACAAGAATCACAAACAAAATCTTTATTAAACTTGATGTAAGGAAAAGTGTTATGCAATTGACTCATTACAGCAATTGAAGGATCGCCTAATCTAAAATGCCATACATCAAGAAGAGTAGAATTATTGACAGCAAGATCAGAATTATTGACAGAAGTACAATCATGTAGAGAATTGTTATTATTGAAAGCAGCAGAATTGCTGGATTTAGCAGGAAATTGCTGCAAGATGTGCAAGCCATTGCAAGCACTAGCAGTTCCAATCATCTTCAGTGATTGTGAATCCTGTATAATGCAATGGTCAGAGGTAAAAGTGAGTTTATAATTGAGAGATACAGTCAAGTTAGTAACTGAAATGAGGTTAAGTTTGAAATCAGGAATGTGAACAACATCATACAAAATGATAGTATCTGAAATAGAAATAGTTCCTGAATGTGTAGTAATAATCTTGTTCCCATTAGGGAGGTTAATAGAGATATGTTTAATGGAATGATATGAAGAAGACAAAAACTTGTGTGAGCATATGTGAACTGTAGAACCAGTGTCCAAGATCCAACTTATACTAGGAAAAACAGTGGTAACTGAGATAAATTGAGGATTACCTGATTGAGTGACATGAAAGAGGGTGTGCTTTGTATTTGCATCAGGATTAAAATTATTACTCACTGAAGTGGCAGTGTTGGATGCAGCATTCTTTGAATTCTAAAGAAGTGAAATGAGATGCTTGTAGTCATCTTGACTCAACTTAAAAGAGTTGCTTGCTGGTTGATTCTGTGAAGTGGCAACATCATGATTCTGACCTTCTGTGGCAGTTGCATTGGCCGAATTATTGGAGAGATTGGCCCTTTATCCAGGAAGGAAGCCGTGCTTGAAATAACAAGTGTTAATAGTATGATTTGGTCTATTGCAAAAAGAACAAATCTTGTCATTAGTTCTACCACGACCTCTTCCTCCTTGAGTGCCAGAATAGCCTATTCCCTGTGACTGAGCAGGTTTACTGGATTGAGACCATGTATTGGAGGTTTGGCAGCAACAGTATTGTTGTGATCACCAGAATTGGGGTCAGAATTCTTTCTCTCTTGTTGGATCACAGAAGAAAAAACTTTATTGATGGATGGCAATGGTTCTTGCAAGTGAATTTAGGTTTTAATATTGGAGAAGCTCTCATTCAGGCCTTTCAAAAAACACGACACATACTCATTATCCCTATGAGTTTTCATTTTCTTTGTAAGATGGCAGGGGCAGGGGTTGGTGCAAGAACATGATGGGGTAAGTCGTAGGGTTTCCACTTCTTCCCATAGTGTTTTTAAATCAGTAAAAAAGGTGGACACATTCCAATCTCCTTGTTTAATGGAGTGGATTTCTTGTAAAATGTCAGAGGTACGGAAGTGATTACCTTTAGTGAATCTTTCATGCAAATCGTCCCAAAGTTCCTTGGCACTGTCAATATAAACGGTGCTTTGAGAAATGTGGGGTGTGAGTGTTCTATTGATCTAAGAAATCACAATATTGTTGCATTGTTCCCAGCGATCATGCAGAGGATCACCTGGTGGTGGTGGGGGGAAGGGTGCCATCAATGAACTTATGCTTGTTTTTGCTCAGCAAAGCACGACGCATGGCCCGACTCCAGGAGTGATAATTGTCACCGCCGAGGGACGGTGAAACGAGCGTGGCTCCTGGATTCTCTCCAGGGTGTAGGTAATAAGGACTCGTGGTGCTGATAGGTGGATCAACAGTGACTTGTGGTTGATCAACATGGATTTCTTCTTGAACTTTAGTGCCGGAACTTGATTCAGAATCCGTCATTGTGAAAAAGAATTGCAATCGGAGAAGAAGAAAGAAAGAGGAAGTGATGGAAAATTCAAGCTGATACCATATTATCAGATGAGAAAAGAGAGAAATCAATGAATAACCTCATAGGTTTTCTTATTGAAATGAAGGATTGATTACAGAATTGCAAATTGATCAAAGTGATCAATTGCTTATATAATACAATGAGGCAACGGTAATCTTGAAGATAATCTTGATAACAGAAAGCTTAACTAATAACTAACCAAAATAACTAACTAAGTCAAAGGGAGGTTTGACTATCAATAACAGAGTTGACTAAAACGATTAAACAGAATGTGTTTATTGACAAGATTGTGTATCATCAATGTTGCTTAAGGAAACTGATCTGGATGAGTCCACTAGTTTGATTCAGAAAATAACCAAAGGACAGGACAAAACAAGTGGCACAGGACAGCGCAAAAGCCCAGATTTTTGACCCCCGCTAAACCATGGAAACAAAATTGTCTCAAGGACAAACTTCTCAAAAGATAAAAATACTCACTTTTATTCTCTATTAAATAAATATGCTTTATCTCTCTCTCTCTCTCTCTCTCTCTCTATATATATATATATATATATATATATATATATATATATTTCCTAAGTTTATACCGTAAATTCATGTTACAATTAATTTTTTATATATGTTTATGTTATTGTTTTATATGAATGTTTCTATCGTATTTGAGCAATAGTATAAATATATAATACATCTATTATTTATTTATAAATATTTTTCTTTTATTTTATATATTAATTATATAATATAGTATTTTATATTGTTAAATATATTATATTTTGAAGGGTATTGCAGTAAATTTTATGTTATTTTGGTTGTCTTGTCCATTGCCCAGCAAACAAAATGCAAGACAAAAAGTTGTCTGTGCTGTTCTGTTTGTCCTACTTCAATGCGTATCAAACGTACTCTTAAAGTCTTCTTAGAGGTGGCTTTTAGCATACACAAATGCTAAAATTTGTGCATCATGCACAAATACCCTTTTAGCCTTTGATTTAATAGTTAAAAAATTCAACGACTAAGATGTGAGAAAGAATGGCAACTTGACTATACTTTTTGTGCCCTTCTAAAGTTATTCACAAAATGGGGTTTGTTCATGTAATTACAAAATTAAAATTTGTATAAATATGATGCTTAGGTGAATAATTTGAATTGCCCCTTAAACCCTGAGGATATTAAATATCAACCAACTTATTTCCCACATCTAAGAAATGATGATAAGAGCACAAATGAATTATCATATTCATAAATGCTACATGTACATAAAATTTCTTGGAATCTAAACACATTTTTTTTTTTTGCTAGTTTGCTGGAATGAAGGAGTGATCGAAAGGTTTTTTTTTTTTTAAAGGAACAAACTCAAGACTTTTCATTTAGCAAAATATCTGCAATATAAGTAGGAATCAAATCATGCACTTGGTGACCAGCAAACAATTGTGACGCTCTAGCTAAAGTATGTGCGACACGATTTGCTTGTCCCCTGATAAAACTAGCTTTATAGTTTTGAAACACTTCAAGAAAATTGCTACACTTATTAATAATTATCCCAAACTCGGTTTGATAAGATTTATCCCCAACAATAGCATCAACAATTGGCTTACAATCCAGCTCAATATCTATGTTTTGGAGTCCCATCTCGCCAAGCCAAGTACCTGCTTAGTGTCTATAAAAGAGTATTTGTACATCATTCACGAATTTTAGCATTTGTGCATGCTAAAAGCCACCCTTCTTAGAAGCAATCTCTGAATGAGCTGTAATAAGTGTAAGCTCCTACAAAGCCAAAGTATCACTTTGTAGTATATAGTTGTGATATTATGACAGCTAGTAAAAAAGCTTAACACATGCAATGCTTCACAATCTTTTGCATTATAACATCATCCAAAATCTAAATAGAAAAAAAAATTTGCCAACAGCTACAAAGCACTAATTCTAATAAATATGGTGAGTGGATTCACATCTACAAAGCATCAATAATTCAATTCTTTTCTACCTACTAGAATGTACTCCCTCAGTCCCGTAATAAAAGTCATCTTAGATTCTTTTACACAAATTAAGAAAATGTTATAAATGAATAAAAGAATGTAACAATTTTATAAAATTATCCTTATTAACCATTGAGTATTAACAATTGTCATAAATTCTTAGTGGAGTATAATGACTTGGAAGTAATGCACACATTATTAATTTAGAGATAAAAATAGAATAAAATAATTAATATTACCTTGAAAAGATAAAATGACACTTATTTTTTCTTTAAATACGATACTTATTATGGGACGGAGGGAATAATGTTTTGTTTTATGAGATTCTACTACAATCAAAAAACTCATAATTCATAATTATTCCATCACCAGAGATCGAACTCGAGTACTAGCCACTCCCACCCAACCTAAAGGTTTAGTCATTTACCCTTTTGAGAATAAATTAAAGGGCAGGAAAGATTGTTTACAAAACATCGAAGCCCTTAATGTGGTGTACGAAAAAATTTAAGCTTGGTGTTCTTAATTTTCCTACATATTTTCTAGCAAGTTTTAACTAACTTCACCCTATTTAATGATGTCTTCTCCAAAATACCCTTTAATTAATTCAAATTTTGTTTTTCAGTAACTCTTTTATTCTCATGGAACAATTTCACATGAAGGGCAATTGGGAGATGCAATTTCTTTTCTGATTTCTTTAAGAAAATTAAATGAGACTAACTATTTTTCCTTAAGGAGTGTGTAATAGTTTTTTTTGTGTGCTTATATTCGATAACGGAGGGAGTATAATGTTAATCTCCACCTATAATTTATCTTGTGTGATGCACATGTACCATTTTATTTTATCAGTCTTAAAAGTATGATCATTCTAACCCAAGGTTGGGTGTACGAGTTCTTAATACACTGCATTTAACAGTCTTAAAAGTATGATCATTCTAACCCAAGGTTGGGTGTGCGAGTTCTTAACACACTTTATTTAAAGGGAATTGATACCTGAATTCGATCATTTACGATGGAATAACTTGGGAATAGATTTTACTTACCCCGACTGAACTCCGAATTAATCAAAATCCCCTATTAGTTATAGACCCTTACTCGTGGAGTGTAGAGCGGGTTCTAAGACCTATTGAAACTTAAGAGATTTAAATAAAGCCCAACTCCGAAACAACAAAAAACAATTTTTTTATTTTTATTTTGGGAAATTTGAATTTGTCTTGGCTCCTATGATTGAAGACTGAAGTAGTGGGTATTTGAACTTGCACTTACTTGATTCCACAATCCACCACCCCTTCAGGCTGCAGCGTGAAGCGAGAAGAAGACGGAAATGGGGCATCACTACCATGAAGCAACGGACGGGCTTCTAAACCTATTCACAAAAGCCAATCACGATCTTGCTACGGTTCACCACCGTCTCGAAAAGGAGTTTCAACAGGTTTACCCTGACAACGTAAGCACCCCATCACAATTTTCACGCACCTTAATCCATGCTTCTTTAATTCCCAAGAAAAATCAATGATGGGCACTAACTTAAGCCTTCCAAGTTTGTGCCTTTTTTGTGTTTAAAACTGAAATTGGTTTCTGTAGGCAAACCCTATGAAACTGGTTTCAAGGATAAAAAAGATACAGGAAGATATATCAATCTTGAAGGGGCAGTGCCATGAGCTTCTTGCTGCCAAGCAGGTGATTTATTATTCTGCTACTTTGCCTTTTGGTTGGTTTTTTGTAGAATTGAATTTGAAATGCTACAAAGTGTATTTGATAATTGGTAAGACAGATGTATGCATGTGGGATAGGAATAAGACCGTAGGTTTTGAAGTAGTTTTTAATTGTGCAGGATTTGATTGATAAGGCTCAGAGAATTCTGGTTGAGAATAGAAATTTATTGCAGCGTATGCAAGGATCGGTCGGCATCCCCGTTACTGGTGAAGATGATGCTGCATTCACTAACTTCAAGCAGGTTATTGTGTTTGTGTGTGTTTAATTATTTATTTATTTATTTAAAGGTTAGTCCTACAATGTCTTTAATCAGATGAAGTGATAATTTCTTACAGTTGAATGTGTGTTCTTTCATGGTGCCTTTTTTTTGGGTGACAATTCATGATGCCTTTGCTCATTCGTGTATGCATAATGGTTCATGTTGCTTATAGAATAAGCTCTTAAGCAAGCTGTTTACCTAAATATTCTTTTAATACTTTGAACAACTAAATCTCCTCTTGGGAGCTTGTATATAAACTATTTCGTTAATTGAAGAGGGAATGAGGGTAAGCTCCGTATAAGTTCTTTATAAGTTGTTTCTGTAAGTTATATTGGGTAGCTTATGAATAAAAATGGCTTATGGGTATATTATAAGCTATTTTTATAAGCTTTTCTAAACACTTACTCAGCTGTTTATGTCATAAGATATGCCCAAATAAGCTCTTCCAAACGGCTTTTAAGTATCTGTGCTAGATTTTGATTTCATGAGAGAAGAAAGAATTCAACATTCAAACTCAAAATGTAGTCTCTTCCATTCTGGAGGTAGCAAAGTGAAGGTTGAAGATAATTTATGCATGTTTCTTTTGATATTCTCAAAGGTTGCCATTTTCCAAATGGTGTTTCAAGTGTTCACACCATTTGCCAGCAAGCAACCAATATAAATCAAGGGTAGCTTTCATATTGCTTTGCCTACAAAACTAAGGGTCCTGTTGGTTTTGAGTTGGCAAAAAGTGGGAAGGGGGAAGGTAGGAAACAAGAATGGAGTAAAACAACATCAACGAAAGTAATGGCTGAAAGTGGAAAACAATATATTGTTTTTCATCTTCTCATATTTGTTATACCAAGCGGGTGTAAATTGATTTTCATACCAGATTTTGTATCTCCACTTTTCACATAGTCAACCAGGTAGAACCTAATTCTAGTTGCAATGGTGTTTACACAATTTCAACTGATTGTGCAGGTCATTGAAGAATGGACAGAACAAGTAAGATCAAAAACAGGTGAGGAGTTTCAAGGACTTTTTGTTTTGACAATATTCTACTATGCAGTACGTTTGACAACCTTATATAATTGATATGTGCATCATTATTCTTGGGAGTTGCAAAATTTACTTGCTGTCAGAACAAAAGTTTCAGAATGTGTATTTTATGCCAAAATATTGAGAGATAACAAGAAATTGGGGTTTTGATCAATTTCACTATCTTAGAAGTGGGAATTTGTTTGTTTACTTATGACTCTAGTTGTTGGTAGTTTTACATCCTTAGTTTCTCATCTTTTTGACCTTTTTACTTTCATGAATTCAAATTTCATAGTATTAGTAGATGTATTAGTTAGTCACTAGGTCTGGAGGAGTGTTTAGGGCTTGATTCTTGCGGTGAAGAGAGGGGAATGCGGACATCCGCTATTAAGGGTAGACTACTAGATTAAAAGTAGGTAATTTTAACCATGTTGTCTTAGTCATGTCCCAGCATGGTGTCTCCCATCCTTTTCCCTTGTATAGCTGCTGCATTTGTATCACATGGAAGGGCTTTCTTAGAATGAAGAGCAACTACTGATCATTCTGATTTATCAGAATATTATCTTAGATAATCACCATGTATAGCGCTTGTAGAATTCAGAAATGCCGTGAATTTACTGTTTTGGTGAATATGTGTCAATGCAGGGAATGAACCACATGATTCTGATTCTGGAGATCTCAACAAACTGCTCTTCTCAGCTATAGTTCAAAGTAATTGAACTGCTTTCCCATACAACCCAAAGATCATATATGTTGCAGTTTAAGTCCAGTTCCCAGGGCTTTCTCAGATGATATATAGTGTAATGTAGTACTGATAGAACTCTGCTTCTGATTGGTTATTCTTCTTTTAAGATGTAACTATTTTGGGTTCTCTAACTGGTGTGCTTCTATTGTTGAAAGGACTAGCAGAAAACAAAATTGATTTTACTCAAAATGTAAAGAAATGAAATTGTGTACACAGAAAAAAAAAAAACGATAGGAGCAAAAGATATCATCAACCATAGAGGGGCTGATCATTGTTGTGCTTGAATAACCCAATGAGAAGCCAGACAGAACATCCATAATCTGTGTAACAGGTTGGAAAGCTAATCCAGGAAAACTGAATGTTATTACATTACATGACTTTAAAAACCTTCAGAACTATATGTCAGTGCTAGTTTGTTTAGCCTTGGCTACACATTTACCTGTTGAAATAAAATATCTTGTATCAAAATTTTTGACCCTGCTCCATCTTACATTTTGTAAAGTAACTGCACACAGAAGCACATGTAAAATATGTCATACAGGCAACTGTGTTAGGACCCAAATGAGAGTGGGCCCAATTGGGCTTAGCACATTAGCTAACCAATATCATTTTGACGTGGCAGAGAGAGATGGACCATGTGTGTGATGGCTTTCTATTATATTGGAACGTGAGGGAGGGTGAGGGTGTATCTTTTGAGAGTATGAGTTTGTTGTGGGCAGTAGGCATTATGCCTCTGTAGGAGCTTGGCTCTGTGGGTAGTAGGATACTCGTCTTTCTGTATCTCCCTTTCAATTTCAGAAATAATATACTCTCTGTTTTTCATTATTGATTCATTTCTTCCATTAATTGTTACTCTGTGATTTGGGTTCGCATCAAACTGGTCCAACCTGTCGGATTCGTGTGGGAGCAATTTTCTTGAGAAGGATCAGCGCTTTTAAGGAGACGGAAAAAAAAAAACACCACGGAAAAATGGAAGCAAGATTAGAAGCTTTAAGAAAGGAGATGACCACCATAAACGATATGCTGATCAAGGAAAAGGAAAATAATGAGAAACTGATGGCTATGATTACAAAAAGCTTGGGCCAGAAATTGCAAGTTGGTGGGAATATTCTGGAGAATGATGAACAACAACAGAAGACAACACTAGAAGAGAAGAACCAAAAATCAAAGAATCGCTAAACATCATGAGGCGATGTTTAAGTCCTTACCAGTTGTGCTGTTGTAGATGCGCAAAGAGAAGGTACACAACAACTACAACGAATGGGTATACTACAAAAGAGGTTTGTTTTCTGAGTTAATCGATCTGTGCTTAATTAAGGAAATGGATAAAGGAAAAGTAAAAGGGAAGTTATGTCGTTCAGCCTCTGTTCTAGTTATAATAGGCCAAGACCCAACCCAAGAAATTGAAGGAATACATGTAGTCATTCTCTTAATATTTTTGCAGCCACCTTTTTTGGGGTTAATGAACCCTGCCCAAGTGAACAGTTGAAGTGAAATAAGTAAATACAAGATGATAGTATATAGGGTCACAACCCCTGTTTTTGAGCGTACAAAACAGAGCACACAAAAACAGGATGATTTGGAGCAAGCTGTTATTGCATATTTGGAGCTGGAATTGGACAATCCTGTGAAGGCACCCTCAGTTGTAAAGTGCCTCTTAGAAATTCTAGAATGTTCAAGAATGGCACGATATTTCAAGGTAGTGGGCAAATGACAAGTGTTTGCAGATGCTACTGCCAAGTTTTTATATGCCCTTGAATGTGCATGGCATCCAATTTTTATGCCACTGTGGGAAGATTGCCAGTTGAGGACTAAGGAGAATGCATGGTTGGAAAAAAAATTAAAGATAAATAAAAGTGATAACTCCATGTGGCTGTTTCCAAATTTCACCTTTTCCCTTGATATTTGTTGGCTCTACTGTGAGCGTGAGGCCTCCAAAAAATGCTTGTATTAATTCTAAAATGGCTTCTGTATGGGATCGTATGAAACAAGCATTGCAGCTTTTCCCTTCCGTCATAAAGAAACTATTGACAAAAGTACCATTGAAAAATTGCACATGGACACATATTCTGCAGCAATTTGTGGGTATTCCAAGGATGAGAAAGGTTATGCAGGATGAGAACCAATTTCCCAATGGCCATGATCCTTGCAAATTTGCAAATAAGCATGCATCTAGTTTCACCTCCCATTTGGCCCATGATATTACCACCTCCCTTCTTTAATTTTAACACGTCCCCCACCCACTAAAAAGACGAAAATGGCCCTCTCCCTTCTCCCTTCCTCACCTCCCCATCTATCGCATGACCACCTCCCCCTATCTCTTCCTCACCTCCCTCTCTCTCATACGAAACCTCCCTCTCTCTTGCTCAGCTCCCTCTCCCACAGTGCCGCCCTCTCTGTCACCTTCGTTCAGGCAGCATCTATTTCTGCTATTTTTTCTTTCTGCGTGCTCTGATATTCCGGATTCTTGAATCTGAAATTTTCTGTTAACAAGAATCTGGACGTTTAAATTACAATATGTATCATTTATATTTCCGGATTCTTGTTTACGGAAAATTCCGGACTCAAGAATCCGGACGTTTAGTTTACAACAGGTATGTTTTACACTCCCGTATTCTTGTTTACGGAACATTCCAGACTCAAGAATTCGGACGTTGAGTTTACAGCATGTTTTCAAAATGGTTCAGAATTCAAAATCAGACTAGTTAATAGAACTAAATAACATCATTAAACTTAAGCACAAGGTAAATACAATGAAAACGCAAAGGGAACCATAAACATAGACATCCAATATAATAAATACTCAATCTACAGCTACATGGTTTGTAGATGAAATAAAAATAGACGTCCAATGTTGTATGCGACTAAGATATAGCGCCTCTCATTCCCTAGCACTATCGCTTCTAAACCTTTTCTATTGAACATCTGGCTGAGGTATTGGAGCATCATTCTTTAAATAGACCTGGAAACATTTTATTTTTAAACCAATTAAACAAAGTCAATAAACTATGTAAAGGTTACAAAAAAATAAAGAGTCAACACAACTATTGTACATGTACAAAGTGTTCCATTCTATGTAGAAATCCAATGTAGAGGATGCGCTGAGTATAGCAATCCTTCGGTGGTCCGTGCCTGAGAGGGAAAATTGTGGAACTTCCCCTTGGGTCTAAACATATCAGGACCACCTTATATTTGTTAGCAATGACATATCCTGCATCTGGCATGGTCATCCATTTGTCTTTCTTGGCAACTTGATCAACCTTGTCAACATATAGTGATCGCCTTAGTGCCTCAAGGTTGTCTTCGCCACAAAGTACATCAACATACTCGTCACGGTTTCTCTCAAGTCTCTAATCAAATCATGTCGGCCAGGCATTCTCACCCAAACCAAGTAAAGTAGCGATGCTTCGAAACCCACAATTCCCATCGGGCTCTACATCAATAATGTTGTCAATGTATTGATGAATTTGATAAGGAAACTGTTGTATGTATGGTAAGGGTCGGACCTGACTTCTTCAGTAGAGGAGGATGCGTAGGTGGTTCTGACTTGGTGGGCGGAGGAGGAGCTGAATGTCTAGATGTAGGTGGTTCTGACATGGTGGGCGGAGGAGGAGCCGAATGTCTAGAGAAAGTGTGAGCTGACTTGTTGGGCGGAGGAGGAACTAAACGCCTAGACGAGGTTGAAGTTGACGCATTGTCGTGTTGGGATGCAAAGAAGTCATCAACACGTTCCCAATAGGATGGATCATGTTTGTTGAAGTATCTACTGTCAACCTCTTTCCTTTCTTTGGTGCTCCCCTTGGGTTCACCTTACAAGGGGGTGGACACATGGAAGTGGTGTTAGGAAATGCTAACTCGTGTAATTTCGCCTTAAGTGCTACCTTGCCTGCAACATCAAGCTCCTAAAACCTACGTGCCAATGCTTCTAGCTCAACCTGTATACTTAGTTCTGAACCATGGCCACTGTCGGTGTCACAAGGGTTGTTGAAGCTCAATTACCTCCAATGAATATGAACTGCCTCCAATGGGATTGGGATGTAGTGCATTGTATATCTGGCATGCTCACATGCACAAGGTAGTCCATGCATGTATCTTAGCACACAACCACACGCAGATCTGTCAATGCCAACAGTGTTAACTTGGAGAAGCTCGTCGGCAATGTACTCTAACACACTCTTAGACACAAGGTCATTTAAATGCTTGTAGACTGCAGTATTAAAACAATGTTGTTGTCTACTAATCCGATGCTCGAATGTAGCCTTCAACTCAGTGTGTTGTAACCTGATCATGTTATTCATTGCATCCCAACAATTACACAAATCTCCTCTGTTATCAGATAACAACCTCTTCAGCCTCCAATGTGCAGACTCAACTCTGTTCATCAGAACACAAACACGACAATTCAGAACTTTACAAAAACAGTGATAAATATGAGAAGTATTGCACAATTCAGATGCATACATGTTGGTTGTTGTGTTTCCAATGTGTATAATCCGGTCTATCTATGCAGAAACAAATTTTTTCTTGTGAGGATTCAGCCATGTGTTCTTGACATAGTCAATGAAGTTACTGAACGGTACTGACACATCCTCGAAATGTTGCAGTCGCTGCTGGTAGTCATCCACTACTGGTGAATTAATAACAAAATCAAACGCAGTCATCACCAACTCAATTTTCTCCTGTGGATACACATAAGTCTTGCACTTTGCCCTCACATTCTTACGGATATGGAATTGGCACAACATGTTAGACAACATGGGAAAAACGTTAGCCACTGCATTCATCAAAGAAAGCTCCCGGTCGGTCACTATCACTTGTGGTAATGAATCCTATCTCATAAACATACCCTTCAACTTCTCAAGCACCCATGTGTAGTTATCAGCTTTTTCCGACTCCACAAATGCAAATGCAATAGCGAATGTCATCTCAGTTGAGGTCACACCAACAATCTCAATTAGTGGCATCCTGTACCTGTTAGTCCTGTATGCCGAATCAATAAGCAAAACAATATTGAATGAATTTACAAGCTTAATAGCTTCAAGATGTGCCCAAACTATATCGGTGATAACATCAGAGTTATCGGCCTTTCTGTGCTAGTAGACATAATGATCACGATGCATCAAGTTTATCAAATATTGTAACTCAGTTCTGTCCTATCTTAGACTGGACCGGATCTTTTGGCGTGCATTGTAAATCTGCCTAATTATGGTGTGACTGTTTTGATTATTACGCTGCAATGAAAGTAAGGAGTTTCTCGGCTTAATCATGTTCAATGTCATGTCACTCAGATTAGACAACTCTTCAGAAGTTAGACGACCAACATATGGATGGCCTTCAAAGTTTTCGACTAAACCGTGATTGTGCATACCACACATTACCTTCAAAACCCACCCTCCGGGACCTTTCACCAGCCTTCCTTTCAATCTAAATGGGCATTGGCTTTTTCTAGTGCCAGTAGCCTTCAAACCCGTAGTCTTGTAAGGTTTATACTTGCCACTTTTCTCGTAACCCAACATCACAAATGTCATTTTGCTTAATTGCCCATAGTCTGATGTTAAATTAACAACCACACATCCAACAGACTTGCCAACATCTCGTGCCCACGCCAATAGGTCATCTTGGGTAGAAAATACCTGAAACGACAACATGTATCATTCACTAACGCATCTAACAAATCTTAACAAAACTAATTAATAAAATAAGTACCCGTGCAGTAGTGAATGCACTAGTACAATCCATGGAAACGACCTCTGGAACATTAGGAACACTAGCCACTATGGTGTCAGGAAATTTGTCTTCGGGAAAGTTGTCTTCCAATGAAACTGCACTGGAAAAGACATGTCAAAATCCTAACAGAAACAAATTCCGGATTCTTACTACCAGACCCATCCGGATTCTTATTTTCGGATGTTATTGAACTACCGGACTTTAGAATACGGAAGAATCCAGATTTTACAATCCGAAATCGTCAAACAATGAAATAGCATTACAAACCGGATTCTTATATCCGGAATCATCCGGGAACATAAATCCGGAAAACCAGCAATTTCAGGGGAAAAAAAGACGCCAACACACCTCAGATCAGTGACAATGTGGAAGAGGTATGGAACGAGATGGCACCACAGATAGGGGAAGATGACAAGGTGAGAAAAACACCTTCAAAAAGTGAGAGAGATTGAGAGAGGGCGAACGGGATTGAGAGAGGGAGGTGAGGCGGAGAAGCTGAGGAATGAGAGGGAGGTGACAAATTGTTTTGTGTTTTTAATCAAGGGCAAATTTGGTTTTTCAAAAATATGGGAGGTGTGAAAATTAATGAAGGAAGGTGGTAAAATCAAGGCCCCTCCCATTTACTCAACATTGGTTTGACTAGTCCAATTCAAGTTCAGACTTCAGTGGGCCCAAATCGAGACACATCTAACCCAAGCCTGATTGCAAATAAGGTTATAAAGGCTAGCAACAAGGATAGACAACTTTTAATTCAGTGGAAACAGAGAGTTGTGGAAGAAGCTAGATGTGAGGAAAAGTTCAATATTAAGAGCCAATTTCACAAGCTTAGACTTGAAGACAAGTCTGTTTTTCAAGAGGGTGGCAATGTTAGGATCCGAATGAGAATGGGCCCAAGTGGGCTTAGCACATTACTAACCAATATCATTTTGACGTGGCAGAGAAAGATGGCCATGTGTGTGATGGCTTTCTGTTATATTAGGACGTGAAGGAGAGTGAAGGGAGTATTGAGACGACCCCGTCCCACCATGAGACAATCCTGTCCCATTATGAGATGAAGACGACCCATTATATATTTACTAAATTCTTATATGCATGAGTGTCACACATGAGCAACAGTACAATTTGACAGAGTGCGCAATGCGTGAGTGAGTGACCACCGGCTGACTCTTGTTTCTGGGCTTGCTTTCCCTGTTTAAGGTGATAGTGTGATATTGCAAAAACAAAACAGGAGATCAGAACACACTAATCACACCAATAAACGGAAGTAACAGTAATTAGAACTTGTGTCAGAATAGACTGAATTATGATTATATCTTATATTACGTCGTTCATGAAATGCATTAGTTCTCTATATGCCTACGTGGCCACACATCTATAATCAGCAGTAGCAGCGGCCCCACCTTAGCCTTTAGATAACAGCTCAGCTATTCAGTTGTTCATCCCCATATCCCACTTACCGTACCCCTAAGAGTGCATCCCTGCTCCTCAACTTCAGCGATAGGAACAGGTGTCAGGGCGACACTCGGGATCGGCACTATGAAAAGTGATACAACAATACCCCGTCAGGATGATCAGGCTACCCGACGTCCCGACAGGATGGTCGCGAGTCATCCGTCACCTGTGAACTTGTCGGACCCAGACTATCCCCAAGGACCAGCGTGTCCTATGCTGAGTGCATCGTACCCGCACTCTGGTACCTGACCTCGTACATAGCCTATGTGCACGACGGTGGATTACAACACAGTTATGTATATGACGCTTCTTTTGTTAATCTTATTCAGCTCCGCAACTAACAGCTTATGATTATCATCTTACACGTGCAACAACTTTGACAGGTTTTATCCTATGATCTTATCTTTTCTTTATAATTGAGGGTTTCATTATATCGATCTACCAAGAGCATTAAAGATATATTTATTAAGATCACCCACAACACACAAACATAATTATCAGCACAGTATCATTTACTAATTTCTAGGTCATCCACAACACACAAAGATATCATCATTCATCAATATTCAGAACATCCACAACATATCATACAGGCAATACTAGAAGATCATATCATTCCTTATTTGTTTTATTTTACCTAGTGTCACTAGAGCGACCTACTACCAGTTATTATCATGTGCCTTAATCTATATGACCTATGGGTTAATAGACTAGCGGTGATCCCGTCGATTATCGTAGGTCCAGGGACAGATCCACTTGGATCTAATTGGGGGCTCTTGACCCCATTGATTTATTTGTTTTTGTCACCAATTATTGAGTAATTTTATTTTTACCCAACTTAAAATTTAGTGTTGACCCCACTAAAGAAAAAGTGGAAAATGAGCTACTCTTTTTTTATATGATTGGGGAGATGAATTGTTGAATGATTGTTTGGTCGCACACACACAGAGACATATTTTTAATAGTGTTGAAGACAAACAAATCATACAACAATTTCAAAATATAAAGACACGCGGAGAGCAGTTATAATTTGTAGATGTTGAGGTGTCTTCAATTTTTTTAGTGTATAATGTTATAGTTTTTGTAATCTCTAATTTTTTGCTTAATGGTAACGTATGTCATTATTTTATCACTTATGTATTAATGTATTTTTTATATAAATATTTATAGTATATAATCTTTTCCCCACTAGTCGAAATTTCTGGATCCGTCCCTGCGTAGGTCACAACCCCTCTTCTGATGTGTTGTTATTATTAACCCTCTAGTAGGGCTAAGGGCATCCTACACCTATTCTACACTTATTCTAATACTATTATTTCATAGTGGATAGGGTTCTGTCTCCCTTACCTGACTAGAAGACCGCTCTTTCCTTCGCACTCTTCCTTGCTCCCACGTCTAGCTACCCGCGACCCTAGAGGACTAGTACTATAGTGGGGAAATGGTTTCTGAAGGTTTTGATTGGTTTAAAATGGGTGGTAGGACCACTTATTTATAGTTGAGGAAAAGGGTCCATCGCGTCGCGGGGCACTGACAACTTTTACGCGTGTCAACGCGCGAGTGGGAATTTCTAACAGGCACGATCGCGTCGCGAGCGTCCCCAGTTGATTCTCATCACGTCGCGACTGTACAATTATTTTTATTTTATTTTATTTGGGTTTTAGATTCCTCTAAGGGTTTCTAGACCCAATATATTATTATTACTAATAAAAAATCAGATCTAGTTATAAATTTAATAAAATACTTATTATTATTATTATTATTATTATTATTATTTACTTAATATTTTATTTCATATAACACTTATTTAATATTTCATTTTATTTATTTAACTTATTTATTATTTTCATTTCTACTTCCTCATTCTTATGTATTTATATATTGGTCCCTAAATTGTATTATATTTTCTCTCATATAGATTTCATTTTCTTTGTCATCAATATATTTTTATTTAAATTTTATTGAAATATTTATATTCCTTTTATGCAATTATTCTTATTAAAGTTTAAAATTATTATTAATATCTATTTATTTGAAAATTTAAAATTTCTTGGGATGTCACAAGTATCTTTTGAGAGTATGAGTTTATTATGGGCAGTAGGCATCATGTCTCTGTAGGAGCTTGGCTCAGTGGACAGTAGGATACTCATCCTTCTGTATTTCCCTTTCAATTTCAGAAATAATATACTCTCTGTTTTTCATTATTGATTTGTTTCTTCCATTAATTGTTACTCTGTGATATGGGTTCGCATCAAACTGAAATTGTTAATGTTGACTCAGAGTCAAGTGCATCTGATCGTAACATAGTAATAAAATTGGGACTAACGTCTTGGTTGTCAAATCCATAGGGAATAGTATCAATTATCAAACTAATGGAGTTTCTTTGTTATTTAGGCGAATAGATTAAATGATTACGAACACAGTTACTTTGAGAAAACACGCAAAAAGGAAGGTTTGAATTCAGAAAAGCGAAGTCTAGGGTCACGATTTCACTAGTCCCTTTGATTCTCCCAAAAGTCTTAATCCTTAATTAATTCTCCTATTATTCCCCAATTACTAATCCTTTTCTAATACTACTAATTTGTTTGGTCATGCAAATTAGTATTCTTTTTCCAAAAATAAATCTAGTTTGATCATGCAAGATTTTAGATTAAGAAAAACATAAAGCAAGGAAAGGTTGAATGATTAAATTCTAATCCCAACTATTCTATAGGTCCACCAATAAACTACAGTATGATCGCTACTAGTTCATTGATTATTAACATGCAAAAAGTGATCAATCTTAACACGTGATTAAAGCAATAAGATAATTCAATTGGAATAACAATACAGAATTAAAATAGAATAGAATTATGATATACAAGACGGTTTCTGAAAGCTTAAGATCCAACTAAGACCCTAGATAAGAGTTTAGCTACTCATAATAAAAATGAAAACCATAATCAATACAAGAATCATAGTTCAAGAATAAAGAAAAACCGGTAAAGGAATCCTTGCTCTTGACTTCAATTCTGGGCTTCAGCTCAAGAGCCCTCAAAACAGGGAATATAGTTCTTCTCAGTAGTCAAGATGGAGGACTGACTTTGATGCACATCCATGCATCAATCTGCACGGGCGTGCATAAATACACGGCCTTGTACGAGACGGTGAGCAAATTGGGCTGCACAACCGTGTATAATGCTTGCACGACCTTGCTTTGAAGCACTTTGAGAGAATTGAATTCTGAGATGATGCACGATGATGCATAAGGGTCTGCATAGGTCGTGCATCATCTACTGTTGATGATTTTAAGCGCTTTGGCTCCAAAAGCTCGACTTTTCCATTGTTTTTCCCTATCTCATCATTCTTACATAAAATAGAGAAAATCAGACTGAAAATAATCATAAATACTTAAAATGCTTTACAATTGGACTTAAAATACTTCTCTATTTAGTGCACTTTTGGGTCTATCAACCTCCCCACATTTAACTTTGTTTGTCCACAAGCAAACTCCTAACTTACAAATAAATTCAAGAGGTATAGAGATAACCAAAAGAGAAACCCTAAAGACATTTAGACAATTGACAGTCAATGCAAATCATGATATAAATCAAAGGATGCCCAATTAGAAGCTTAAGTGTCTGAGATCATGCCTCTCAATAGTGTGGGCATTCACTCACATTCTTCTAAGTGTTTAAGGACTAGGAAATATTAACATTCAAGTTTCCAAACAATGCACGTTGCCATAGGCTTGTAATGGGACCTAAGTCTCTAATTAAATGTTCACATGCATGTAAAATTTTGGGCTCTTAGTGGGTTGTAATGAGGCCAAGTAAAAATATAGAGGTAGGAAAAAACATAAAGGTTAGTCAAAGGGCTAATAACAACAACAACAACAACAACATGAACCCCTCAAAGGCAACTGGGAACTCCTTACGATTTGACACTTTAGCTCCGAGCTCCAATTTCTTCCTTCAATTTCCCTTCCCTGTTTAAGTAGGCTTTAATTACTTTTTCTCTTCTTTCTTCTTTTTGGTTTTTTGTCCAACTATTTTTTTTCCTTCCTACATTGACTTGATCTTGCAATCATTGTTGGAGGATAGCTATAATCAACTTGTCATGAACTACAACATGAATGATTTTGATAGGCCTATGTCAGATCTTGTTAGTATGTTGAGAACCGTCAAGTAGAACCTCAACAAAGAAAAAGGAAGGCCATTATGATGGTCCAAAAGGGAAAGAGGGAGACGCAATTTAACAAGCCTGCTAACATGCAGAAGGATAAGGGCAGGAAAAAGTTCAAGCTCAGTAATTCTAACTTGAAGCTGGTAAGCGAGGGTATCAATGGAGGGCAACTTCTTTCATTGCGGCCAGACCAGGCCTTTTTCACCAGTTGCGATATTAAATATATGTAGATCAAACAAGTATGAGTGACTCAAAACTTACTCAAAACTCAATTGTTACTCGTTTTCGCTAGTTTTTATCAAACTGATACTGATCAGGTCACCGTCTCGGTCGTGAGGATGAGAAGGGTCGTGAACTTCTACTTTTGAGGGACGACGTCAGTCATTATTGGAGTTTTGAGTGATTTGTAAGTACTTATGCACGGTGGGTGTACCAATTTCACTTGTGCATGGTAGGTTCCACCCTATGTTAGAAGATATGTCTTATTTTAGGAGTTAGTTATGCTAGCTTTTGGGGCTTGCTTTTTACAACCTTTTTTTTCCCTTGACACGCCTCTTTTTTCTTTTCAAAATATCCATTTTAGAAACTTAATTACTGAATCCAATTAGATGAGTTTTGGAAATTTAATTTTCAAAAATTTATATTTTTTAATTTTTCAGAACTTGATTTTTGGGACATAGGTATATGCATTTTGGAAATTTGAATCCGGAACAATGTTTTTAAAAAGTATAATCAAACAGGTACATCCAACCTGACTATACTCACAACTTCTTAAGACGATACAACACTATTGTACCGTTAAGGATCTAGCCTTCATTCGGCTTTCAACAAATACATATAAAACGAGAGCAAGTTCATAATAGATACAAATAACTCTCAATAGAGAGAATATGAAAATTAATTTCAGGTGGTTTATTATAACTCTCACAGAGAGGATAATAAATGAAAGCACTTAAAGAATATAGAATGATAGAATAAAATGAATTTGGCACAATTTCAGCGCTATTCAGTATGCTTGTTTTTCTTCTTCATTTTTCTTCTTCCTTCAGTATTTATAGCAAATGATTGAGAAAGATCTGTTTGGGTAGAAAACAATCATGTTGTTGAATAGCATTCTCATTACACAGCTTGCATATAAAAGCATGGTACAATTTATTTTGTTTTTGTAGTCCTCTTCCTCGGTAATGGAAAGATTTTGTACAGGGAGGGTGGCTACAGAGACACCCCTTGTCCCATTAAAGTAACCTTTAATTAATTCGCCTTATTCGTTTAACTTAGCGTAAATAAATACAGCAAAAATCGCATAAAAATTTAAACTTAATACACAGCGGAATATAACAAACATAATTTACACTATATGTATCAGTATAGAGTTTTAGTGGCCCCTCTAAGGGCTCACCTACATCAGAGTTTCCAAAAAACAAAGGAAAAAGTTGGAAGCGTAGCAAAAAGAGTACAGTTATCTATATATACAACTAGGAGGCTAACACACGCCTAACCAAAATATCAGTTAGCACTATCCAAAACAAGGACTCTTGACCATAACAAAAAGAACATAAAGGAAACCCCTGCCAACAAGGCACTCCTCAGCAAGCCGGATAATGGGAACTCCCACTACGCGATCCTGAACGCCTGGCAAAGAGTCGGTAGTACTGCTTTGCCGTCATGGGTAGAGAAGGTCCGGGCGTGTCCTCCTCTCTACGCCTGATACTACTCCCCAACTACCTCCCTGAAAATAGTTACCCATAGGTCTGACGGCCGACTGGGTAGAAACGTAAGGCTGCCACATCTGACCATACCCAGGGTAGTATTCAGGTGGAGGCGACCACATGCGATGAAACGAAGCCTTAAGGAGATACGAAAATCTCCAACTAAGCTAGCAGATGGTGATCCAAGCAGACGAAAGTATACGGTCACCAATCCTGTATACAACACGTGTGTCGAGAGAAGTCTATCTCCCCCTCCCCCCCCCCGCGTCGTCCCAGTCATGGAACTGCAACTCAAAATCCCCCAGACGGGGATCCTCAGCTCCGTCCCCATCCATGGATGCATGAACTGAGACATCCTCTGCAACAATCTCCTCAACACCTGTATCTAACATATACAACATATACACACGAAACACATACACATGGAGATAAGAACAACATAATCACCATAAAATGGGAAAGTAGCAGTAGAAGGCAATACAAGGTATACAACAAGCACATAATCACATTTGTTCTTGAATCATGCATGTTACTTAGATCTAGACTCGTGGCCACCAACTACAATTACACAGAGTACAACCCTATGTCACAATGTACTCGTCACCACTCAGAGTATCAGTCAGTTGTCCAAGCAACATATCCCGCTCACCGTGACCTATAAGAGCACGTCCCTGTACCCCCTATCACTCAGGATTGGGTATCTTGGCCTGCAATCGGGGTTAGGTATCTAGGCCTGCAATCGGCATCGTTCACCAAGGACATGAAGTTCACAACACTCGTCAGGGTAAACGGGCACAAAACTAGAACCACGACAAAATAGCGGCCAAACTACTGGCCTCATGTGGAATATACCATTCCCCATGATATGCACCCCAAGGTCTATGCGACCTGCACTATTACCTCGTACTCTTGCTCGAGTATGTCCTGACCTCGTGCACCACACACGGTTGTGACATAGCACCAACACATTCACTATATGATTTCTCGCCACTCACATGTCATTATGTACATAATTTCACTTTATTCACTCTATTCATATTTTACGTCATGCATATTATCATTTCCCCTAGGTCACAATACCACAGTACATTATACAATACTATAACACTTAGTACAGAAAACAAGGCACGTAGAGTATATGACTCAAGCACACTGTTCTATAAACACATATCATATTTTCCTAAGCATGTTTCTAATAATACACATAGCACATATATTCACTTCTAGACACTAAACACATTAAACATATATCTCATAGCACATATTATTGTTCCTATGTTGGTTGATAGGTTCACGACACATGTCCTCAGACATCGTAAACCGTAACCCCTATCCTTAAGTGTTACTGACGTCAACCTCTAGTAGGGCTTAGGTACCCTACACATACAATGTATATTATTATACACTAGCAATTTTGGTAAAAATGTATTCTTTCTCCCACCTGGATTCCAAAGCGTTAACTCAGAGCCCTATGTACTCTAATAGCCTCAACCATGAATAAGTAAGCAATTTAATTCTCCCCTCTTATTACATCCAGGTTCCAACTCTAACTTCTGAAAAGGTTTTACGGATGTTTGGTACCCGCACTTGCACCAAAACCCTTGGCAAAACCTCACTCGGAGATAAACCCTAGAAAGCACGAACGGCAACAGACGAATTGGTAGGATCAAACAAATGAATCGACACTTGGTATGGCTTGGGAATGGATCACCAAACCTTGGAAGTTCACCAATGGCTGATTTCTGGTCTGGAGAATGGATTATGGACGTGGAAGATAAAGAAGAAGGTGAAAAAGTGGTAAAAATGGTGAGAATTGGCCTTAAATAGAAAAATTACCCGCTGGGCACGCGTCACGTGCCCCCTACTGTGTCGCGCGTGCCCTGTCCTGGCCATATGCGTGCCACGTGCTTTGATATGGTTTCTTCTCGGTGAAAGACCTTATCACCAAGGCGATCCATTCAGGGCTCGCCACGTGTCACTTCCTCATTGGACCAAACATTGGTCCAATTACAGAGCGCCATGTGTCACGAACGAATGAGGATATGACAGTCCACCATGGTCCACGTGCGTCACGTGCGTCCCAAGGCTAACCATGCCAGCGTCACGCGCGCCTATGCAATTTGGTTCGTTTTCGCGTAATTTCTTCTATTCCGATGCCCGTACGACCCAGAACTTGATACCCTAACACTTAAACATCCTTCTAAACACATAGAACATCTAATTGACCTTAGAATTAAGGAATTAGAATCCAATTACTCGCTCGAAAGCTCGCACCCGCTCTAGGTCACACGTACACAAAACCCTAATTCTAACTCCGATTGTTCTCAAACTTTACTGGCTTCTAAGACTGATACTAAAACCCTAACAAGCATTTCTCTACCTTTATTTAACCTTCAAAACCTTACAAGTCTCATACTTGCACGTATACCATGACACAAAAAGCAAATACACAGCTAAACATTCCAATACGCTGTCAAACTCTACAGAATACACCTAGACACGCACAAATGCACTTATCCACACACAATCACACATTAAGCAAGGTTAGAAAATTGAGGACGTTAAAGCTAATTTTTAGAAAAGCTGTACGAGCTTATACGATCTCTACTCTATGTTCTTCTGTTTTTTCCTCACTAGTGTATGACAAATATTGTTATTTACAATTTTCCCTTTTATCTTTTGTCCTATACTAGGTAGTGTGCTCTTCTTAATAAGTTGACCTAATTAAAAAACAAGGATAATGTCTTCTGGGTAATTTCTTCATTCTTTGTTAACCATAGATGCTTCTACCAGACGCATAAATCTTCTCTTGTAAGCTTTGTATCCTGATGACTTAAAAGTGATGTCGTTTTGAAGTAGTCATCAGACACTACTTCTAGTATTGTAGAATATATTTGTCCTAACACAGATATTAAATACTCCCTCCGATCTTGTATTTAAGCAAAAAAAAAAACACACTTATTAAGGAGCACACATTACAATATAAAAAGTAAACTTTTTTTTGTTGGTATATGTAAAAGATATACTTTTTACTATTTTCGAGGCCAAAAAGTGATTTTAATAAGAGTATTTTATGAATATTAGTGTAAAATTAGTTAAATTTGCTTATATTTGAGACTAAAGAATATGAAGTTTTTGTTGCTTATAATTGAGACCGGAGGGAGTACTTTTAAGAAATTTGTTCATTCAATTTTGCTTTGTTATCATCAAAACTCTTTAAGGGTTAAACACAATATCGTCTTGGTTCCAACATTCCCTCTTTTCGCTCTCCCCCGCCCCTAACCCACCGCCTTCTCAGCCCCATCCTCTCCCTGCCCCAATCCCCTTTGCCCTCCCCCTTTTTGTCTCCCATTCTCTTGATCCCACCCTCCCCTTTTTCCCATTTTTTTACAGAAAAAATACCCATTAATCTCATTGAAGTGGAGGAAACTGTGACTGGTTTGTGTATGCTTTAATAAATGGGTCCAAGTGTTTTTTTCATTGTCTTTGTTTCGTGCATTTGAGCATTGACCCTCTTTTCATTACATTTGTACATTTTTTGCTCCAAACGCATGTCAAGTTGCTTGTATGGTGATATGGAACATACTTCAATTCTCTTCACGTCCTTTACGGTTAAAAAAATAGAGAAACAAAGCCCTTCACAATCTTTGTTCTGTGGGTGATGGGTTTGGTTATTGTTAATGCTTACTAGAAATTGGTGATTTTTGTGGAGGAGTGTGTTTGGGAAGATAAAGGCTCCGTTGCGAGATGAAGGCTTCATGGATGTGTGGCTTCATCACACTTTCCAAAATTTAATTTTTGGAAGCACTGATAACATTTCATAAATTAACTTTCAGAACATAAAAAATTTAAAAAAGATTAAAAGTGAGTTCTGGTCTTCTGGAAATTAGTTTTTAGAGCGTAATTATATTCTAAAACCTCTTTTCTAGAACACAATAAAAGCATTCCAGAAACTGGTTTCCAAAATGTTCTCAATTTGTATGAAAACCATTTTAGAAACAAATTTTTGGAACACAATAAAAACCCCCAATGCTCTCAATTCCTACCGAAACAATTCTTCGGAATGCATTCTGAATCCAAAAGTCATTTATGCAATCCATAAATTAATTTTTGAAAAGAGGTATTTTGAGAAAAATGGTTTTAACAACAGAAAGGAGGTGTAAAAATAAAATTAGGGTGTAGATGGCAACCCTTATATAGAAACTTCTGGTCTTCTCTTACCAAATCCTAAGGGCCGGCGGGGCCCAAGAAAGGTAGTGCGTTAGATTCATCATTGCTATCATTTTCTTTGGTGAATTGGATTCATCAAGAGCATATTCCCTTTCATTAATTATTAATGGATGGAATATACGAGGGGAATAAAACGAAGATGTTGTTTTGACAAGAATAAAATGAAGAATGAAGCAGTAGTAATTTCAGGTGTCATATTAGCGATAATAAATTAATAAGGACAAACAATACTAGCCATTGTTAAATTAATTAGCAAACAAATAATCAATAAAAAAATAGCAAATGAATAATTTAAATTAGAACAAAACATTCCGAAAAAAAATACTTTTGGTTTTTTTTTTTTTTTACAAGAGGAAGCTACTGCATTTCATTAATAATCACACTATCAATACATGTCGGGACATCAAAAAAAAATTGAGAGTAAGCATTATATATGACCGCCTTATCTAAGCTATGAGCAACCATATTAGCTTACCTCCTAAAGAACTCCACATGAGAGTTTAAACAGAAAATGAAAGCAACTTCCTACAGTCCTTAACAATATACCCAAACTCCGTGACATCATCCCCCAAAGAATTAAAATTATCTACCACCAATTTGGAGTCAGCTCAAAAATGACGTTGTTCATATTTAGCTCTCTCATCCACTTAATGGCCATCAACAAACCATGAGCCTCTCCCATTCTAACATCCAGCTGAGGTTGAACCCATAGAGTTTTAGCAGCCATAAGCATCCCAAATTCATCTCTAAAGCACAACCTAATGCCCACCTTATTCAGTTGAGCAGAGAATGATGCATCAATATTACATTTAACATAACCCACTGGGGGCTTGTTCCACCTGCACCATGAAGAGAGACCGCGACCTACGTGCAGCGGCTCCACCTATGTGTGAACTTGCAGCCACTTGCTAAGCACCACTTCGTAGCGGGAGGCAATTGTAGTTGAAAAATCATCCACACCTTGCCACACTTTTTTGGTTCCAACTCCTCCACATACTCCACAAAGTCATAGCCCATATTTGTTGATTTTCTCAGTGACCTGACTTAACATCAAAAAACAAAGCTCTTGAAATGTCTCAGTTGAGCCCAACAGGTGATGGATAGAAGACCCTAAATTGAGCTTAGTCCAACATGCTACACTGCAATCACACTGCAAGAAGATATGGATCAAGGTTTCGTCCGAACGTTCGCACCAAGGGCACATACGAGAGCAGTGCACACCCCGGGTCAGAATCTGGACACTAGTTGGGATGCACCCTCTACAAGCTCTCCATAAGAAATTCTTTACTTTTGGTGGTACCACAAGTTTGCAGATTGCTGTCCAATTACCATCTACTTTCAAGTGGGATGTATCAAGAACTTGGTTCATGCATAATCTGTAAGCCATCCTTACCAAATAATGACCATTTTTCTCTAGCCACCAAACTTGGTGATCCTCATCCACAATATCAAATAGTGGCGTGCTAAGAACTTCACATGCGTCCTCTTGAGAAAATACCGCACGAACAATATTTTCATTCCATTCCTTGCAGTCCTGATACAGTAAATCATGCACTCTCATGTTACCATGCACCGCTGTCACACTTGTAGGTACCAAGCGCCGAAAATCCTTGGTCAATACATCTTCATAAATTCTAATGCTCTCACCTGTACCAATACTCCACCGTGTGCCAGCATTAACAATCACCTGAGCCTCCCATATACTCCTCCACACATAGCTCAAGTTCTCTCCCCTCTTCGCCTCCAAGAAATCACACTTTGGAAAGTATTTAGCTTTTGTATAATTTGGAAACAAGTGTGTTCAGATGTGTCATTAACCTCCGGCCTTGCTTACCAAGAAGTGTCACATTAAAAATGCGAAGGCTTCTAAAACCCATGCCTCCATCGCCCTTACTCATTGCAAGTTTATTCTAAGCCAACCACTTGATTTCCTTATTTCTTTTTCCCCCACTTCCTCACCAAAAAGAAATACTTTTGGTTGGATAGCAGGAAATCAAAGTTTTCTTTCTTTTTCTTTTCCCTTTTTTTCCCAAAAAATCAGTTTGAGAGAAAAGGTAACCAAAGTTTAGCAGGTCGTGCTCACTGTGTTATTTATAATGCGGTTTAATGCCAATTAAGAAGTATATATTCCATATCCTTTGCTGAAGTAACTTTAGTTTCATAATTTTATAGGGGTGGCAAAGTCATCTGTTTATCCATCATCCATCCAATCCATCCATAAAAAAATCCATTCAATCCAATCCATACATTACAAACAAAAAGACTAAATGGATTGGATCCAATCCATCCATTTAATTTAACGGATGGTTAGTCATCCATCCACTATTTTTCTAAATCCATTGGATTACACTATGAATGACAAATGGATGATTGGATAATTCTTTTAATTGATCATAAAATATATTTTTAATTTGAAAAATATTTTAATTAATAAACATATTTTTAATCATAAAAAAATATTTTAATTAAAAATATTTTAATCTCTCCTCTCTCCCTCGCTTCTCTTTCTCCCTCCCCCCTCTCCTCGCTCTCTCTCTCACCCCTCTCCCTTTCTTCTCTCTCTGTCCTCTCTCTCCCTAATGTGCTCCAATTTGGGCAGATAGTAGAAATGATCGTTCCGAAATCATGAATTCCAGGGAATCTGACATTTCTGAAATTAAAACAAGCTGGTCAGTGAGCTAATTGTTGATTGGCTGAGAATTTGGAATTAGCGTGAATGAATTTGCAATCTAATAATTCACGCAAGGCATGAACTTGTGAATATTTGAATGAATTTGCAAACCCATGGACCAATGTGCGCTACTGTTCCTAACATGTGATGCAGCCGTGAACCAAGGATTTGGAAATTGCAAACAAAATTGATTGGCCAATCCGTGAGTAATATGGCAAGTCAAAGATCGTGAAAGATGTAGGAATATAGGTTGAGTCCCAATTGTATTGGTGCCATGGCACCTGTTACGGCACCAGATAGGTTGAGTCCCAATTGTATTGGTGCTATGACACCTGTTATGGCATCAGATAGACTTAGATAATCAATTAGATAGTTTTGTTAGTTATTCAGTTTGTTTTGTAACAGTTAGTTTGTTAAGTTGTTAGGTTGTTAATTCAGTTATGTTAACTGAATACAGCGGCTATATAACCTAACTTCCCAATGACTCAATGTACTCATTTTTGATAATTCAATCAATGAGAAAGAGGAATATTCAGTATCTCTAGTTTTACATGGTATCACAGAGCCAAGAATCCTGAGTTTTCCAAGCAACGTGATTACTCTGCAATTCTGCCAAACATGGTAGAAACCGACCCCAAGAATGATTCCAAAGTGGAAGAATCAGAAAAAGATGAAGCCTCTCCAAAGGATCATCCTAAACCCAGAAATGATGAACACCAAATTCATATTACCTCACCACTTTACCTCCATCCTTCTGATCATCCAGGGCAAGTTTTTGTTAGTGAACCTTTGAATGACACCAATTATGCAAAATGGGTTGTTGACATGAGCAATGCCCTTTGTGCCAAAAACAAGATGGGCTTCGTGGATGGTTCAATTTCCATGCCTAAGGCCGATTCTCCAAATCTTGCTCCATGGATGAGATGCAACGCTATGGTGAAGGGATGGTTGAAGAGTGGAATGAATAAAGACACTAGAACCAGTGTAAGGTATGCAAGCACTGCACAAGAAATATGGAAGGATCTTGAAGAGAGATTTGCCAAAGGTAATGCTCCTCGTGCCGATGAGTTAAAGCGTGCAAGAGCTCTTCTTAGGCAATAAAACCTCTCGGTCCCTGCATACTACACTAAACTGAAGACATTGTGGGATGAGGCTCAATCCATTTCTCCCATGCCAAGATGCACATGTGAAGGTTGTGATTGCAATATCCAGAAGAGTCTCACTCAATTGCGTGAGAAAGAACAATTGTATGATTTCTTGATGGGTCTTCATGATGTCTTTAACACTGTTAAAACCCAAATTCTGAGCATGGCATCAAATCTCACTCTCAGGCAAACCTGTCACTTGGCGGCAGAAGATGAGCAACAAAGAATGATCTCCTCTATGCATAAGCCATCTTTGGAAACATCAGCTTTTCAAGTACAGGGTGCTCGTGGAGCAGGAGAAGACCAGAAAGGGGCCAAGAAATCAGGATTGAAGTGTGATCATTGTGGCAAGACTGGCCACACACAGCAAGGATGTTTTGAGATAATTGGGTACCCGGATTGGTGGAAACCCAGCAAAGACAAGAAAGATAAACCTGTCTTCAATAACAAGAAGCCAAGTTTCAAGGTAGCACAAGTCAATACTGATAGCAGTCCCATTCCAGGCCTAAATATGCAGCAGTATGACGGATTGATTCAACAATTAAAATCAGATGAAGGAGGATCTACATCAAGCCAGGCAAAGGCCGCAGCCAACATGGCAGGTAATTTCAAATTTACTAAACCTTGGGTTATAGATTCAGGCACCACAGAACATATGGCATGTGATGCAAGCCTGTTGAGTGAGATTGAAGAATCTCACTTGCAATCTGTCCATATACCCGATGGCACAAGAGTGCCAGTCAAGGGCTTAGGAAAATTCACAATGCCTAATGGTATGCTCTTAGATAATGTCCTTTATGTGCCAGATTTTAAATGCAATCTTATTTCTATTGGCAAACTAACCAGAAAACATGATTGCAATGTTATATTTTCTGCTGATTCTTGCATAATTCAGGACTTACATTTGAAGACTCCGATTGGGAAGTTTAAATACCAAGATGGCTTGTATCTTCTTGAGGGCAACCATGCTAAGCATAAATTTAACACAGTAAAGGCCATGAAGGTTGGGAAACCTGAAGATTACTTGTGGCATGCCAGACATGGCCATGCCTTAGAATCTAAACTGGTTGGTTTAGGATTAAATGATGTTGGTAGAATTAAAATGACATGTTGTGATTCTTGCGTAAGAGCTAAGCAATCTAGACTTCCTTTTCCAATTAGTTCAATAAAATCTAATGCTTGTTTTGATCTTATTCATTGTGATATATGGGGACCCTATAAGACCAGCTCATTAACAGGAGCACACTATTTTTTGACTATTGTTGATGACTTTAGTAGAGGTATATAGGTCTATTTGATGAGACGCAAATCTGAAGTTGATTTTCTATTACCTACCTTTATATGCATGATTGAAACACAATTTGATAAAAGAATTAGAAAGGTTAGATCTGATAATGGTTTGGAGTTTACATCCAAACATATGCAAGAATTCTATGCAGAGAAAGGCATCCTCATGGAGCTCAGTTGTACTTACACACCACAGCAAAATGGTGTGGTTGAAAGGAGACATAGATACATCCTTGAAACAGGAAGGGCTCTAAGGTTTCATGCTAACCCCCTATCCAATTTTGGGGTGAGTGTGTGTTAACTGCAGTCCATATCATCAATAGACTGCCATCAAAATTGACAAATGGCAAGAGTCCCTATGAAGTTATTTACAATAAAAGGCCTGATTACTGTCAACTGAAAGTTTTTGGGTGCTCGGCCTATGCTTTAAAGCATAAGAAATAAGGAAAATTTGATGAAAGGGGGAGTCCTTGCGTATTTGTAGGGTACCCTCTAAAACAAAAAGGATACAAGGTCTATGACACTTCCTCTAAGGAAATTTATGTGTCTAGAGATGTGATCTTTCTTGAAAATGAGTTTCATTACAAAAAGGTAGATAGCAACAGCAATCAAACCTTGAATGATGCACAATGGGAAGACATTTCTCAAGAAGCATGAGCAGAACCTGCACAAACAAAACCTGCCAAACAAAACCTCCAGGCATAAGCAGAACCTGCCAGCACATTCAACAACAATAGTGAAAGTGAAGGCATGGAGCAAAATGGCACAGTTACTGATAACATATCAGCAAGTTTGGATACTCCAAGGTACACTGAGGAAGGAAATGCAAGAGGAAGAGTTAGGCAACTACCATCTTATCTAAGAGACTATGAAGTGGAATTGCTACCTTCCATAAATCCTGCATCTTCAAATAATGAGGTACCATATCCTTTATCCAATTATGTTTCTTATAATAAATTCTCTTTTGCTCACATTGCTTTCTTAGCAGCCATCTCATCTCAAGATGAGCCAAGAACCTTTTCTCAAGCAGTCAAACACAAGCACTGGAAAAAAGCTATGCAGAAGGAGATAGAGGCCCTTGAAAACAATGAAACTTGGACAATTATGGATCTTCCACAAGGCAGGCAAGCCATTGACTCCAAATGGGTCTACAAAATTAAGTATCAACCAAATGGCAAAGTGGAGAGGTACAAAGCAAGGCTAGTTGCCCGAGGATTCACTCAAGTGGAAGGGGAAGATTTTCATGAGACTTTTGCCCCTGTGGCAAAATTAGTCACTGTCAGAACCTTGCTCAGTATTGCTACTGCAAAGGATTGGATTGTTCACCAATTAGATGTGAACAATGCTTTCCTCCATGGAGACTTAACAGAAGAAATTTACATGAAGATACCACAAGGATTTGCTAAGAAAGGAGATCAAAGGGTTTGCAAACTTAAGAAGTCCCTCTATGGCTTGAAGCAAGCATCAAGAAATTGGTATCAAAAGTTCACTCAATCTACAAAGGATGAAGTTTCAACCGTCTAAATCAGATCATTCTCTGTTTATCTATAGCAGGGGTGGCATTTTTGTTGTTGCTCTCATTTATGTAGATGATGTAATTCTAGTCGGCAATGATATAAATCTTATACAACAAGTCAAGAAGGAATTAGACAGCAAATTTAGCATCAAGGATCTAGGAAATTTTATGTATTTCCTAGGGATAGAAGTTGCTAGATCATCGAAAGGTATTTCCCTCAGTCAAAGGAAATATGCCATTGATATTCTTAGTGAAACCAGAATGCAGAATTGTAAACCAAGTAGTTTTCCTATGGAGCAAAACTGCAAACTCAAACCTGATGGGAATGAACCTGATGTGGATAGCACAAGATACAAAAGAATTTTGGGCAGATTACTTTATCTCACTGTGACACGACCTGACATTACTTATGCTGTGAATGTTTTGTGCCGGTATATGACATCTCCAAAGTAAATTCATATGAATGCTTTGGAAAGGGTGTTAAGATATGTTAAGGCAACACCAGGACAAGGTATTCTTTTACCAAGAGACAGTGACCTTTAATTGGTGGCATATTGTGATGCGGATTGGGGAGGTTGTCCTCTTACAAGGAGGTCTTGCACTGGATATATAATCACTCTAGGAGGAGCACCAGTTTCATGGAAAAGCAAACGGCAAGCAGTGGTGGCAAAGTCTTCGGCTGAAGCAGAATATAGGTCGATGGCAGCTACTGTAAGTGAATTAATATGGCTGTGATGGTTACTGACAGAATTGAACGTGCCACAAGAGGGTCCTACCCACATGTTTTGCGATAATCAAGCAGCCTTACATATAGCTGCGAACCCTGTGTTTCACGAACGAACAAAGCATGTAGAAATGGACTGCTACTTTGTTCGAGAACGAGTTCAATTAGCAGAGGTAGCTCCTACTAAAATTGATACAAAGCACCAGATTGTGGACATGTTAACTAAGCCTTTGGGCAAAGATCGACTTCAAGCTCTTGTTGGCAAGTTAGCAATTGTCAATCTCCATTTGCCAACTTGAGGGGGGTGTAGGAATATAGGTTGAGTCCCAATTGTATTGGTGCCATGGCACCTGTTATGGCACCAGATAGGTTGATTCCCAATTGTATAGGTGTCATGGCACCTGTTATGGCACCAGATAGACTTAGATAATCAATTAGATAGTTTTGTTAGTTATTCAGTTTATTTTGTAACAATTAGTTTGTTAAGTTGTTAGGTTGTTAATTCAGTTATGTTAACTGAATACAACGACTATATAACCTAACTTCCCAATGACTCAATGTACACATTTTTTATAATTCAATCAATGAGAAAGAGGAATATTTAGTATCTCTAGTTTTACAAAAGACACAGACCCCTACTTCGGAAATTAAGAAGATAAAATGGGGATGAATTTAAAAGGATGGGAAAATTAAAAGAAATCAAACAAGTTAAATAAGATCAAGAAGATAATAGGAAAGAAGATCAAGCCTATGGAGAGAGAGGAGGGAGAGGAGGGAGAAGGAGAGTAAAATATTTATTGTAATTAAAATATTTTTTATGATTAAAAATAATTTTTTGTGGATGGATTGAATATTCATCCATAAAAAAATTGTTAATGGATGGATTAGATTTATTTTTAAATGGATGTTGGATGGATTTGATTTTCTTAATGAATTTTTAGTGGGTGGTAAATAGATTGTTTCCAATCCATCCATTAGGATCCATTTAAAAAATTATCAAATCCATCTATTTTGTCACCCCTACAATTTTGTAACATTTATATGGTTAATTAATATATGAACGTGAGAACACCCAAAAAAAGTATGAACGTGAGAGCTTCCTCTCTGTCTTTGCATCTCCCCTCTTTCTTTACCGACCAACGTTGTAAAGCTATGCAAACAATTAATTAATTACAATTTTTTAAGCAAAATTGGTATACAAAAGCATCACTGTGACTGTTGAAATCCCAACTATGTTGGCACCACAGCAGGCACCAATCATCTGCAGCATCCCAAAAATTTTATTTAATAAAGAAAAGAAAAAGCAGCAACAAGGGGGGACATAAACCAAAACCCTTGCGAAAACATTATTTAAACCTGTAATTTGGGAGGCATACCCTATTCCTAAAAAAGTCATCTCTAACAAAATCTGGGATTATGTTCCACCAGTGAAAATCATGAATATGTAAACCGTGGGAAGCAAGCCTATCTGCACAATTATTGCCTTCACGGTAAATATGAGAAGCTATACAAACCATTTGTTTAGTTAATTCCAAGCAGTTTTGCCAACGGACTTTAAGCTGCCAAGGAACTAGATTAATAGATTTGAGAGCCAAAATGACGAGAGCGAAGTCACATTCTAACCAGAAGTGATGCCACCCTTTTTTGAAAGCTATCTCATTAGCTACCATAGCACCAATGAGCTCAGCATAGAGAGAATAAGTGATACCAAAATTTGCCGCAAAACAACCTAAAGTTGCTGCACTTTTGTCTCTAAAAATACCTCCACAAGCAGCGAATCCTGGAGCACCTCTAGCTGCACCATCATTATTGCACTTTATCCAGCTTTCGGACGGCGGACGCCATAGAACTTCTCGAATAATGGGAGCGCTCTGAGGCTTAGCTTGGACTGAGAAAGCTTTTAAAATTATAAATTCATGCATGGGGGAGGGGGCAACACTAGAACTACTATTGCCAGTTAAAGCAACATTAGCAATAATCATATTTTGTGCTGCCTGGCAGGAGATTTGCTTATTCTCAAATCGACTTTTATTACGACAGTGCCAGACAATATATATAACATTAACTACGGTTGCAAGAATCACATCATTAACTTGAGAGGGCCAGTTTCCGTCACAAATGGAGAAAATACTTTGGATTGAAGAGAGATCTAGATTATGGTTTATAATAGAGCTCAGCCAGTTCTATAGTCTTCGAACAAAGCTAGAGTCACAAAAAAGGTGATGGGTGGTTTCTGCTGGTTGACCACAGAGCCCACACACCGAGACAACAGTACAGCCACGCTTCCAAAGATTTTCATCAGTTGGCAACCTATCATGCATGATCTTCCAAATTAACAAAGACTTCGAGGGAGGGATATCTTTATTCCAAATCCATTTGCACCATTTGATAGACTAACCTGCGGGCTTAAAATGCATATAAGCCTCTTTGAACGTTAACTCCCCAGAATCATTCTTCTTCCAAAGCATGCAGTCAATTGCTGAATACAAAGGAATTGTAACTTGATTCAGCTCATTACGAAGACCAGGGAACTGCTACAGCAATCTAATGGGAACACGCCATTTTCCATTGCGAATAAAATCCTTGATCTTCGCATGAAGGCATCTATACATGAAATCAGGAATTTCATGGCAGGAGATTTGCTTATTCTCAAATCGACTTTTATTACGATAGTGCCAGACAATATATATGACATTAACTACAGTTGCAAGAATCACATCATTAGCTTAAGAGGACCAGTTACCGTCACAAATGGAGAAAATACTTTGGATTGAAGAGAGATCTAGATTATGGTTTATAATAGAGCTCAGCCAGTTCCATAGTCTTCGAACAAAGCTACAGTCACAAAAAAGGTGATGGGTGGTTTCTGCTGGTTGACAGAGCCTATACACCGAGACAACAGTACAGCCACGCTTCCAAAGATTTTCATCAGTTGGCAACCTATCATGCGTGATCTTCCAAATTAACAAAGACTTCGAGGGAGGGATAGCTTTATTCCAAATCCACTTGCACCATTTAATGGACTAACCTGTGGGCTTAAAATGCATATAAGCCTCTTTGAACGTTAACTCCCCAGAATCATTCTTCTTCCAAAGCATGCTGTCAATTGCTGAATACAAAGGAATTGTAACTTGATTCAGCTCATTACGAAGACCAGGGAACTGCTGCAGCAATCTAATGGGAACACGCCATTTTCCATTGCGAATAAAATCTTTGACCTTCGTATGAAGGCCTCTATACATGAAATCGGGAATGTTCAATTGAGTTACCAATGGCTTGGAGGCCCAACGATCTATCCAAAAATTAATATTATTACCTACACCCAACTGCCAGACCATGTTGTCTTTAACTATCGGAATATGTTCTTTCAAGGTAGACCAAATAGAGGAGTTAATGTGGTAGGAGATGAACCCCATACTTCTGAACGAGCGAGCTCTAAGCAGAGATGCCCAATGATTGTCTGAGGTGAATAATTCCTAGCATCTTTTTAACATTGCTGCGTTATTTACATCCCGGATAGATCGGAGGCCAAGAACACCTTCCACCACCGGGCAGCACACCTTATGCCAAGCAACAGTCACTATTTTCCTTTTATTCACATCTTCTGACCAAATAAAATTGTGGATCCATGACTCCACTGTTTTAAGTAAATTCACAGGCCAAGAGTAAACCGTGAAGCTGTAAATCATCATACCGTAGATCACCGACTTTACCAATTCTACTACCAGCGGCGGATAACATAGAACCCTTCCATGCAGAAATCTTAGCTTTAATTCTATCAGCGATAGGCTGCAAGTGCATAGCCTTCGGTTTACCTTTAAAGATAGGGACTCCAAGATAAGTAAAAGGCAACGCGCCGATAGCAAAACCCAGAAACTCTGCAATGGAAGCTTGTCTATTGGCAAAAATAGCACCGGGGAAAATTGTGGATTTATGCGGAATAATTTGCTGGCCAGATATCTCCTCATACCTTTGAAACATCGATTTAATAGCAATCAAATTTTTCTGAGTGCCCTTGTAAAATAGCATGACGTCGCCCGCATATAAGACATGGGAGGGAGGTTGGACACCTCTTAGCCCAATCATTAAATAAAGAACGCCATCATTCACAAGCTTGGTAATGCCCCTACTTAACACATCCTCAGCAAGGCAGAAAAGCAACGAGGAAAGAGGATCTCCTTGCCTCACCCCTCTCTTACAAGAGAAGTAACTTGTGGCTTTACCATTGATAAAGATGGATAAATTAGCAGACTTCAAAATTACATCTACCCAATGACAGAACTTCTCATCAAAGCCAAAACCATGAAGAACTTTCAACAAAAACCGCCAGTCAATCGTGTCAAAAGCTTTCCTGATATCTATTTTCAATGCTAAATTACCACAAAAATATTTTTTATCCAACAAATTAACAGCTTCTAAAGTGAGGCAAATGTAATCTAAAATTTGCCTTCCTTGGATAAAACCTCTTTGATTTATAGAGAGATGTTAGGAGCAATTGTAGCCAACCTATCTGTGAGCACCTTAATAATAATTTTGAATTTGAAGTTGGCTACATCAATTGGTCGATACTAATCAATTCGGTCCGCTTCTGGAGTTTTAGGGATAAGCACCACTAAATTTGAATTGTAATTCAGAAGGAGCCAACCAGTAGAGAAGAACTGAACCATTGCATTTAGAACATTCGCCGCGATAATGTCCCAATATTTCTGAAAAAAGAAGGCACCAAAACCATCTGGACCTGGAGCACAGTCAGAGTTCATTGAAAAAACTGCATGTTTCACTTCCTTCATAAAGGGGAGCTTTGTCATCATCTCATTATCCTAGCCGAGACACTAGGTGGGATGACTTCATCTATTAGGCCATTATCTGCACAGTCATTATCAATACCAAAAATCCCCTGAAAGTAGCTAACTACATGCTGCTCAATATCTCCTCTTTTCAAACACCATATCACCATCTTTAAGCACATGAATTTGTTTAGTAACATTCTTAATCTTTGCCATTTTATGAAAAAATTGAGTGTTCTTGTCACCATAACAATGCCAATTCAGCCTCGATTTTTCCTGCCAGAATTGCTCCTCATAATTTAGTCAATTAACGTAGTACTACCTCCGATCCTTTTTATAATAAACAAAAAAGTGTATTTTTGTAGTCCTAAATATAAGAAAACATAGACTTATTTTTAATTAAATTAATTGCTAAATTTTTTTATATCCTTACTTTATTATGCATATTAATGGGACAGTAATCATTTCCCTAGCAAATGGAATAGTTTTCACACGAGAGACACCGAAGGACAACATATTGGATAATTTAATGTCATGGGTATTTCTGGAATAATATTTAAATTTAAATGTTTAATTGCACTTTTGGTTCCTAAATATTGCGTTTGTGCGGTTTTGGTCCCCCAAGTTCTAATTGAGCGAATTGGGTCATCCAAGTATCACAATTGTGGGATTTTGATCCCCAAGTTCTAATTGAGCAAATTGGGTCCTCTAGATATCACGATTGTGTGATTTTGGTCCCTCTGCTCAATTGACATTCAATTTATAACTGAAAATATTGTAATAATTTTTAAATTTTTAAGCCAACTAACATGTTACCTAGACCAAATTATGTGTAGGTCATACTCACATGTGATATATCAACTTTTTTAATTATAAATTGAACAACAACAGGGACCAAAATCGCATAATTACAATAACTGGAGGACTCAATTCGCACAATTGGAACCTGGAGGACCGAAATTGCATTATCGCAATACTTAGAGGGCGCATTTCGCGTAATTGAAACTTGAGGGACCAAAATCGCACAATCGTATGTGATACTTGGGGGGACTAAAAATGTAATTAAGCCAAATTTAAATGATTTAAATATTTTTCCTTGGTATTGATGAATTTGTCATTTGTTTCTTATAAAAAGGACCAAAAGCAATAGTAATTACTCCAGAACCGAAAACATGTTTTTTTTATAGTAACTAGAACCCAAAAAATGTTAATACTAGTAATTAATGTGCAAATAAAAAATACTACTACTAGTAATACTACTAATACAGTATTTAATGAAACGTAAAGCATTTTAAGTTGGATGAATGACAATAATGGCCACTTCTCTCAAAATAATCAATTTTAAAGTAGATAGTAGTAATTTTTTGAAGAGTGCGTTGATTAAGCTAATAACAATAATGAGTGATTAAAAATATATTATTGTTATTTTCCTTTGAGTTTTAACCCCATTTGGATTAGCTTATGCGAAGTTTATTTGAGCTTATTTATTGGTATAAGTGCTTATAAAAGTGTTTGAAAGAGTTTATGATAATAGCTTATGACTGTCTCATAAGTTGTTTATAACATATTTTCATAAACTTTTGAGATTAGCTTATTAATTTGGCTTATGCAGAGCTTATTATTTTTAACACTGAACATTCACGGAACCTGTGTTCGATTCCAATAATTCGCGTTATGTTTCGCAGATAACATTTCCTTATTTTTTTTACGCGCTCCCCGTCTCTTTTGTGTTGGAACTTTCTGCTCTTCTTCTTCAAATAATTTCTCCTTTTCATTATTTTTTTTTTCTAAAATACCTTTCAATCTCGATGTTCGATTCCTATAATTGATTTTCAATCACGTATTTGCTTTCTGTCACCCACTTTATTCACTCGATTCATTTTTATTCACCCATTTGCTTTTTGTAGTTTTGAATATTAATTGATTTGTTTGTTATGGTTTTTTTTTTTAACAAAATGTTAGGAAATCTTTCCGTAAGTTGTACGGTTAGTTTATTTTATTTGATTTCATTGCTTTTTGCCATTAGTTTATAAATTTTTATTACGGTTTTTGCCACTTTTATAAATTTGTAATATATTTTTAATTATGTTTTGTTTCTTGATTTTTTTAAGTTTTAAAAAAAATATAACATTTTATAAGTGCTTATATAATTATGCATTTAAACAGTCAAATTTTTGTATAAGTACTTTTCAATGTACATATCCAAACACAAATAGCTTATCTAATATAAGTGCCCCTCTCGAGCCTGGGCTCGTCACCACAAGCAAAGGCTAGTGGCACTATCCACACCACCGGACAGAACGTGATTTTGATACCATGTGAGGATCGATCCGAATTCGCCCTTCAAAACCAGAACTTTGTGAGTGGTCTACCCAAATTATATAAAGAACTACTGCTCGTTAACCACCCGATATGGGACTCGCAACAATTATCTTGTTGGACGGTAACTGAAGTGCGATGTTGTTCCTTTTTACAATCACATGCGATGAACCTAGTGTTGTAGTGCTACAAATTGAGAAGCCACAACTTAGAATATCCTTGATAGCTTGACATTCTTTATCGTAAAGGTAAAATGCATGATATTCACATTTTTGAGTTGCGAGTGGCAACGTGTGAACTTGGAAAATTAAGTGGAATGTTTCAACTTCCAATATTGCCTACATAGAATGAGGTTCTATTGTAGCACCAAAAAAAAAAAGAAAAAAAGAATGAGGTTCTATTGGCCGGCAATTTGATCAATATTCCATGTGTTTAGTTGATGCATGCTAATCACATGGCAGTGACTAACTAGCAAACTTATACTAGTAGTAATCTACAAAAAGTGCATTAGAAGCACGCGTTTAGTTGGACGGAAAATGGAAAAGGATGACCAAGCATAATGTTCCTAATAATAAGATAATCAAATATACTTATAGTAAATAGTTTCCGTTGGCTAATTATATTGTCCTGAATGATGACCAAGCATATTGCTTATTTGCTTTTGAAAGAACATCATTATTCTCTTTCATATTCTGTAGCGACCTCGCAAACTCAGTCTGACATATTACTAATAGTTTTTGATATCATATTGTTGAAGATTGTTCTCTGAGTAGTTTTTAAACAAATGTTAGACTTATATTAATATATAAGGCCACGGGTATATATTGATCTAGACTTATCTTTTATTTTTTTTATTTTGTTTTAAAAAAGGTGTTGTGACTTGTGAGTTAGTACGAGGATTAACTTGTGAATACTTTAATTAATTCAACTATTTAAAGGGACAATGTTAGCTAGTATCCGAGTTCGATCCTAAGTGATGAAACAATTTTGGTACAGATTTTATTTACTTCCCGGCCAAACTTTAGATTAATCAAAACCCCTTTTCTCCAGATACCGGAACGAGGTCAAAGACCTCCGAACAAAAACAGAATTAGAGAATTTACATAGATATTTCTTATAACTTAACCTCAAGTAATTAATATAAACCTAGTAAAAAAAAGTAACGATGAGATATGATTTGATGCATATATAAATTTTTTTACAGTCGTGCATTTGTAACTAAATTCATTAATATTTTTGTTTTGGTCACATATAAGATCATTTGTGATCAATTGACAATATAACTATTTTTTACTTTAATCATAACAACCTTAAAAATTACAAATTACATATAAAATCATTTGTGATTGGTTAATAATGTAACAATTTTTTCACATGCAGTGTATCAAAATTAAAATCTTTCTCTTAAAGGAAAAGGACTTTTGAAAAGAAAAATTCCATTGCGTTAAGAATATTTATATAAAAATAGAAATAATACTAATATAATAAACATTTATAAGAAATTTTGCTATCATTCAACTACTGCAACGTGTTTCTATATATCAGTTATAGGTCTCTTTGGTAAAATCAAACCGCTGTTAATTAAAATAATAAGAGTAATAGTGGTTGTACTTTATTTAATTGTACTTCAGTTTATAAGTCTTTTGTTTTTACTCTTATTATTTTAATTAATTTTTTTGTTTATTCTTTATTAAATAAAGTACAAAATCATTAAATTGTTAAGTCTCTTTCTCATTTATTAAAGTGTCATTTTATATTGTTTTGTATCTATCGATTAGTTTAATATCTAATTTTATTAAATACTTTAAATTTAATCCGTTAATTTATCTCTTATCCTCAACTTTCTGTTATAAATTTATCTTCAATCTGTTATCTCATCATTTACTATCAGATACTTATCCGTTTTCAGCTGCTTTTTACGAAAGAGAGTGATAGTACTAGTATGTCCTCGTACTCGTAACGCCTGGAAGAAAGTGTTCAAACTTCAAAAATTGATAATCAGCTTAAAAACCTTGATCGTACCCCAAAAAAAAAAAAAAAAAAACCTTGAAAAAAGCCTTGTGTTGGTCTCCGTTGAACACCTGAACTCTCTCCCTTCACAAACTTTTTTGTACCAAAAAATTTTCACAAACTTTGTTGCCATTGCGTGACGTGGCGAAGATTCATTGGTTGACCGAAGAAGAAACCCATGGCCGGTGTCAGTGTGTCACGCAATGAAGTCAAGTAGTCAATCAAATCCTCATAATAAAAACCCAAACCCAATCCACTTAAAAAGCAACCCAACCCAAACCCAACCCCAACCCTCTCAAACTCAAACTCAAACTCAAACTCAAACTCCTCCCTGCAATTCCATCTCGTAGCTCTAACCTTAAACCTGAAACAACAAAACAAAAACACCACCAACAACAACAACCACTTTTCCTCCGATGAACTGCTCACTTCACTCCCTCTCAACTTAACTTCCCCAAAACCTCTCTCTCTTCTACTCCATCACAAAAACACCAACCCCATTATCCTCACACTCAACACTAATTAACAAATTAATATTTAATTTATATAAAATAGAGTCATGTATAACCCCTCCACGCGTGTTAGCAAAGAGCCGAGTGCAGTTCTCGATTTAGGGTCCCAAATCGGTCGTTTTACAATTGATACGTCGTCGTTTCTCAACTTCGGTTCCGACACTTACTCTTCGGCTCTCTCTAATTTCTTGTACTTCAACGTCCCGCGGGGAGCGAAACGCACCGTTTCGTTGAGTTTGAAGGGGAGTGGGGGTTTTAGGTTCCGGAACATTCTCCACGAGTTCAATAGAGCCGTTAGGTTTCACTGCGAGAGAATCCCAATCGGGTTCGCTTCGCTGCGCGTCGGCGACGGTGACGGTAACGGTGGCGGTAACGGTAACGGCGAGGGTGACGGTAACGGGGTTGGAGGGAATGGGAACGGTACTATTTTGGAGGATGAGGGTTTGCCGTTGAATGTTGCTGAGTGTGAAAAACCTAAGAAGGTTTTGATTTTGATGAGTGACACTGGTGGTGGTCATCGAGCTTCCGCTGAAGCTATTAAAGCTGCTTTCTATGAAGAATATGGCGATGGTTACCAGGTTCTTTTACTTTTATTTATTTGTTTATTTATTTATTTTCTTTATTTGTTCATGTGTAATGAGAAGAATAAAAGAAGGTAATTTGTTTAAGAGTAAGGTGATTCTAGGATAAATTAAACAACTTAATTAATTAAGTGATTATTCAGTAAGGGCATAAGAGGGGATGTATATAAGTAGTTTCTACTTTCTACCCTCAAAGAGGAAAAAAGGTAAATTCTGCACTTATAAAATAAGGGTAAATTCAATAATCCTGACATGTCCTATAGACATATCTATTCTTATAAGTTCTTTTAAACAATTATACAGGTGTTTGTGTTATGAGATAAGCTCAAGTAAATTCTTTCAAATGATCCCTAAGTAGGCGAATTAGTTCTGATAGTTCTTTTATATATGAGTTAGTTCTTAATTTTGTAAAACCAGTATCCAAAAGGGACTAGCTTGATACTAATTTTGTAAATTTTGAGGACTAAATTGTGCATGCGAATAAATTGCAAGTGAATGGTAATTTTAGGAATGAGTTGTTTATTTACTTGTTTAAGGTGTTGGAAAGTTACTGTGAATGACATGAGTGAGTGTGTGTGTGTGAGTGAGTGTGAACATAGGTGTATTTTTTTTTTTTTTGTTGGGTTTTGTTTTCAATGTTGAGTTCATGCTGTGCAGGTGTTTGTTACTGATTTGTGGTCTGAACACACGCCTTGGCCGTTCAATCAACTTCCCAGGAGCTATAGCTTTTTGGTGAAACATGGACCGTTGTGGAAGATGACCTACTATGGAACTGCCCCACGTCTAGTTCATCAGTCTAATTTTGCAGCAACTTCAACATTTATAGCTCGGTTAGGTTTTGGTTGCCTTCTTCACACAGCAGTCCTACGTTTCTTTTTTGTCAAATTACTTCAATGAGAAAAATACAAAATAAAATAAAAGGCATTAATATAATATCTGCCATCGCAGATAGCTGATAGGTTTTTGAAATGACACATAAGTGAAAGTCAGCATTTACTGGTCTAGCATTCTCCCTGTCGTCTACCTTTGGATCTTTCAAAAAATAAAGCAAGTTATTTTGGAATGGTTTCATTGTTGTCATGGACTGGATTTCTAGTGGTGGAAATAAATTATTTTCTTAAATATGATACACCATACACATATTTCTGTTCATATACAATACAGTATGCATAGATTTGGGTTAAACCATAATTTCACAATACATTATTCAATACAATAAAGATGACAGCATGGTAATTTGGCAATATTTCTGAACGGTTCTAATTTGATATATAAAGTGCCTGGCATTCTCAAACAATTGCCCTCTGATTGCAGTGGCATAGTTTATATTGCATTGTGTTAATAGTGGACAGCAGTTATTGATATTTGCTGCTTTTGGTGCAGATATTGTTAGTTCTAGAAACTTTTTTTATTGAGACATATTTAGCTCTTCTCAAATATAGTATAGTATCACATCACATGTCAGAGGTTAAATATCCTATCTGTTTTTACAGTGAGGTTGCTAAAGGGCTAATGAAGTATCAGCCAGATATAATAATCAGTGTGCATCCACTGATGCAACATGTTCCACTTCGCGTTTTGAGGTCAAAGGGTCTTTTAAAGAAGATTGTTTTTACCACAGTGATCACAGATTTGAGCACGTGCCATCCAACATGGTTAGTTTAGTTCTGCTTTTTTATTATTTTCTTTCAGAAATCATACCAATAGTCTGCTTTTTACATTTATTTTCTTGTATATTTTAGGTTTCATAAGCTTGTAACTAGATGCTATTGCCCAACAACAGATGTTGCAAAAAGGGCACTGAAAGCTGGACTCCAGCAATCCCAAATAAAGATTTATGGCCTACCAGTTCGACCTTCCTTTACTAAGCCGGTTCGGCCAAAGGTATGTCATCTTCTTATAGCTATGGCTTGAATTGGATGCCTAGTAAATAGTAATTAGCTTATAATTCTGGAATAGGAATACAATATACTGTGGTATATTTATCATTCCCAAATGACCTATTCTGTGTTGTCTGATACAGTGAGATAGGATAATAATTATCCAGTCCCTCAATTAGTTGTTTAGTAACTTAAGTTGTTAGGTTTTTCAATCATTGCTCGTAAATTATAGCCATTTCTATGTCACCCGTGCTCAATATTTTAAGGGCATGTCGACTACAATCTTGGCCATTATTTTTCTTAGAATTTTGAGTTAGGCCTAACTTAACTCCAAAAGATATCTCAAAGCGGGAGGATTGCCCAAGCCTTATAAAGACTAATTTGGCCATATCTCTAGTAGATGTGGGATTTGAATACAGTCCCACACGCCCAGGATTGGACATCTGGAGTGTGGATAAACATGGGTGGCCCAATAACAGATTTGAGATAGACTCTGATACTATCTTAGAATTTTGGGCTAGGCCTAATTCAACACCAAAAACTAGCTCAAGGATGGAGGATTGTGCAACCTTAATAGGACTACTTTGGCCATATCTCTAGTCTCAACAATTTAATGACAAATTCTAGGGTGGACCATCTCCACCGTGATCTAGTCTCTGCTGGTGCATGCTACATAGAGTTTGCTTCCATGGGTTGTTATGGGGAAGAACATGCCGGAAGAAGGGGGAGAGACGAGAGGGCATGGGAGTGAGAGAGAAAGTGGGGGGGGTCTGTTTGAAATTTTTAATTTTTAATCTGAACTACTCAATAAAATAATAATATATCTAATGTTATAACATGATGGTTTGTGGTGGATCACCAACTCACCATAGAATCTGCTTTATTTGACACTTAATTTCTTCCCTTGTTAGCATATGCAAAATTGAATAATAGTAAAATTATTATTTTTTTCTCAATTGCTTTGGTGTTCTTTGACTACAGGCTGCAGTGAAGTTTTGTAGTTTTAGGTTAATGTACATGATGGTGGACTATAGACTAGTTGATGCATATGCAGGCATATATTTCACTCAATAAGATATAAATTTGGATGTGGAGTGTAGTTTCACTATCCATTTAATCAAACCTGAATGATTAATACACTATATGTGTTTGATTGGTATCCACTTTCAATGATTGGCTGCTGACTGTCTAATACAACCTCCTCTTTTCCCAACCTTGGGACCAGCTGTGCCCATAATTATTTCATGTTTTTGCAGTTTGATTTTCTCTTATATTAAGTAATGTTGACTTTTTTGAACTATTCTTATCTGTGCTGTAGGATGAACTGAGGAGAGAATTAGGAATGGATGAGGATCTTCCTGCTGTATTATTGATGGGGGGAGGTGAAGGTATGGGCCCCATTGAGGCTACTGCTCGGGCACTTGGAGATTTATTACATGATGAGAATCTTGGGGCTCCCACAGGTCAGATCCTTGTGATCTGTGGTCGCAATAAGAAGCTAGCTAACAAGCTCAGTTCAATTAATTGGAAGATTCCTGTGAAGGTATTGATACCCTTGTAGTGTGTGGGTTAGTGGGTGTGGTTGTACTTCCTCTCTTCCCGTCTTTGTTTGTTACTGCATATGCTTAAATTTTAAGACTATTTCAGCAGTCTATGATGACTGACATCTACTAGTGTATGCATGTTCCGTTACATGTTGGACTATTGTCTAGCCATAGGATCAAATTCATATATGATATATCACATGTCTGAACATGATATCACATGTTTGAAATATTGGAATATGTTTTTGAGCGAAAAAATGTAACTCATGGTGCAATTGAATACAAGAAAAAATGAGACTTTGTGTATTATGTGCATGCATGTCCCACTGCCCGAATCAAGCTAGAGATTCAAGTCAGAAAATGGAATAGACAAGTGGGATCTCGGAATACATCGAAGATGCAATGATAAAACTTGTAGTTATGATGGATGAGCGTAGAATTTAGTTTTACATTGATTGATTGAGTGATGAGCACAGAATTTAGGATTCCATCAAGATTGGACAAGGAAAAAACTGAAATTATTTGGGATAGAAGTTATCAGTTCTTCTGATCTATACCTTCTGCAATGAATATGTCTAAAGTCTATATTTTAGACCAACTTAAGTTTACCACTGTGGTTTAGTATTTGAACTAATAGTTTTTGTTTCCATGAATTAAGCAAAATGTCTGGTACTCTGGTGTGGAATTTCCATATTAAATTTCTTGGTTTAGGGTGGGTGACATAAATAGTAGATAACATAGAAATTAGTGTCGCGTGTCCATGGAAGGCCCCGAATAATTCTGTTCTTGCCTCTTTTTTAGGTCAAGGGTTTTGTTACCAAAATGGAGGATTGCATGGGAGCTTGTGATTGCATCATTACAAAGGTTCGATCTCACTGCCGTGGCTAATTTTTTTCTTACCCCATTATGACAGCTAGTGATAGATATTTTTTGCTTTTATAGGCAGGCCCAGGGACAATTGCAGAGGCCATGATTCGAGGCCTACCTATTATTTTGAATGATTACATTGCTGGGCAGGTAATTTGGTTCTGGTTATAATTCCTCAACCTCCCAATTAATTTTTATTTTGAAAAAGTTCAGATTACTCAATTGTGGCCATGGATGAGGGTAAATGTGAGAAACATAAGTGGTATGTTCTAGGTATTAGAGACTAGTAAAATGAGTAGTAAATGACCCACAAAATAGTAGCTAAGTTGCCATACATAGGATGGATTGCAATCTTTCTCAAAGTAGGAATGTAGCTAAATAAGTGCTTGTTTAAGTTGTTCTATCATGCATGCTTTTAGGGTATGTTTGGGCAAACAACATAATTAAGCATTTGTTGAAGAAATACTTATCATATAAGTGCTTATGAATAAACTATTGCTATAGTCAAAGAGAGAATGTGGTTAAACTGTTTTCATATAAGTTATAAGCTGTTTTCATAAGCTATTCTGAGGAGTTTACTGGAATAAGCTGAAAACAACTTATTGATATATCGTAAGCTATTTTATAAGTTCTCTCAAACACTTATACAAGTGCTTATGTTATAAGATAATCCAAAAATAAATTGTAAATAAGCATTTTCAAACGCACTCACTAGGTAGTAGTGAGGGTAGAGGGAGTAGAAATTCATATTATGTTGTTTTAGGGTCTAGTTTTATTGTAGGTGGCTGAGGGGCTCAACTCACATAAATATTGTCACTGAGCACAACCTTCTCATACATTATTAAAATGGTGAACTTACAGCAGTTCCTTTCATTTCAGGAAGCTGGCAATGTTCCCTATGTAGTTGAAAATGGATGTGGGAAGTACTCTAAATCACCAAAGGAGATAGCAAAAATTGTTGCGGATTGGTTTGGTCCAAAAGCTGACGAACTAAAAGCAATGTCGCAAAATGCATTGAGGCTAGCAAGGCCAGATGCTGTGTTCAAGATTGTCCATGACCTTCACGAGCTTGTAAGACAAAGAAGCTTATTACCAGAGTTTTCTTGTACATCTTAACCAACAGCTGAGGCCATTTTTTCAATCGAGTGTTTTTGGAAAAAATGTACAAGGTAGCGAAAGTGTATCACTAGTAAAAATGCGTAAATGTTCCACCCTTTTCGTATCATTGTTTAGATACTCATTTGAAATAATATAATTTTGGCCGTTTCCTTCTTTGGACTCTCTGTTTCCCTTAAAAATTCTGTTAATGTTAGAGAAACGTAGTTAGTTCAGTAACCTTGTTACTGAAAACCGGACGGACAGTATCTTGCACCCTTTGAATCCTCTCCTTTCATCTTTTATCTCCATCACAAAATATAGGGGGTGGAGGAGAGAGATGATGATTAAAAAATAGGAAGATAATGAGAGAGAGTAAGAGAGATACAGAGAGGATGGAGGGAGATGGAGGGAGCGAGTAAAGGAGAGAATCTAAGTCCGTAACTTGCATGTTAGTATGTCGTTAACATAAAACGACCATAGGACATTTTGTTTTACCTTAAGTCTAATAAATGAATCAGAGAAAATAAGGAGTGTAATGAAGATAAAATAGTCTCGTGTGCGTTTGAACCCCTAATTCAGTGATCGAGCGATTTTGGTTTTTATATTTTTAATTAATTACTTGATTTTAATCTAAATTATGGTGGAACTGTTAACTTGTCACTCAATATGAATAGACATATGTTTGATGATGTGGTAGACAATGTTAAATTGGAAAAAAAAAGAAAAGAAGGAAAATAAGCATGTGTGTTTCAATATGATAGGTTTTTAGAGTAAAATTTGAAGCAATGATTTGAAGTTTTTTTTTGGAGGGGGGGGGGGTATTTGTATCATGAAAAAGCAGTCATGAGACTACTTGGGCAATGAGAGTGAAGTTTCAGAAGCAACTTCAAGTTGTGATTCAAAAACAAGGGGAAAATGTTGCATGTATGACATGGAAGCTCTATTGATAACAATTTGGGTTACAGACTATTTTGGGTAATGCAGATTTGTTACTGTGGATTAGGATCCTCTAAAATGATGAATTCACTTTACAGTGTAACGTAAGTAATTCTAACTAGGGATGGCAACGGGGCGGGGTGGGGCGGGCACGGGTAGTAGCCCCCCACTACCCTCCCCGTTGGATAATTTGCCCCACTACCGCCCATACCCGATGTACCCGTGACGGGTTTTTAACGGATTTTTAGAATCGCGGTACCCACTGGTATCCATGGATACTTAATAAATTCTTAAAAACACACTTATTTTCAAAAAATTATTTTTACCTAGATTTCTAGACAAAGTTTCAAATGAGAATTTACAAAATAACACCTCATGCTCCTAAATTAAAAAGTTTATGGAAAATACAACCAAAAATCCATAAAATTTAAGTAATTACATATACGGTATGCGCACGGTAGTATGATACTCACTCGCTTTATACAGGTAATAAATATCCGCCTGATTACACGGTACGCTGCCCGTTTAAAATCCGTGGCGAGTTTTAGCCGCGGATACCCACGGGTACGGGTTTTTTTGCCATCCCTAATTCTAACCATTGATAAGAAAATTAAGAGTTGATATTATATGCAGATGAACAAAAAACCAACTCTTGATTTTCTCATTATTGCATAAGATTACCCAATTTACACTTTACTCACTTTAGAGGATCCAAATTCTGTTACTGTAAAGCTACACAAGGAGCATGTGTGTTTCATTATGGTTAAGTTTAGGTTTAGGGAAAAAGGCAAGTTTTAGAATGAAATTTGAAGCAAGGGTTTGAAGTCAAGATGTTTGTATCACGAAAAAACAGTCACGGGGTATGAGAAGTTTTAGAAGCAACTTCCAGTTGTGATTCAAAATTGCGTGGTAAGTGAGACATGTATGATATTGAAGCTCCATTGATAACATCCAGGGCTATGGATTATTTTAGGTAATGTTGATTTGTTATTCTAAAGCTACACATGAAATTTCTATCGGAATGTTTATTTATTTAGGGAAAAAGGTAAGTTTTAGAATGAAATTTGAAGCAAGGGTTTGAAGTCAAGATGTTTGTATCACGAAAAAACAGTCATGGGGTTACTTGGGTATGAGAAGTTTTAGAAGCAACTTCCAGTTGTGATTCAAAAATGTGTGGTAAGTGAGATATGTATGATATTGAAGCTCTATTGATAACATCCAGGGCAATGGATTATTTTAGGTAATGTTGATTTGTTACTGTAAAGCTACACATGAAATTTCTACCGGAATGTTTATTTATTTATTTGCAAGGGGAATGGAGAAAAGGTCGTAACTTTTTTGAATGGCATGATCTTGCAGTGAATGACAATGAAAAGATTATTAGAGCATTGTTGACGAAGGTGGATGAATCGAAGGAAAAGGTGCAGATTTTAGTGGTTTTTCTTGTAGTGCATTGGCTCATTATAATGCTTCTTGTGTATGTGATTGTAAAAAGATAAGTGTTGGCACAGGTTTAGGGTTCTCATTAGTAATAGCGTGACTCGATTATATTTTGTAGTATTATTCGACATATAAGAAGCAAATTCAAATATGCAATGACCGACTTTAATGGAATCGATTATCCAATCTGAGGTTTATAACAAATTTAATAAGCATCCTGATTAGTTTTATACAAACTATGAAATTTCACTGCACATTGTGCATTTATATTTGTCAAACTCAATAGCGGTGCAATATTCTACATAGGCAACATGGTGATTTTGATAAAGCATGATACAAGTTAGTGCGTGTTGGCTAAATCAAAACACACTTACATTTGTGTGTGTTTAGGTGGTTTTAAAAAGCATTCCAGAAGAAGAAGGAATTGTTTAAATTGTAAATTGATACCAATTGCACCAATAAGATAATTCCAGCAGAACACACTTGCAAAAACTAGAAACAAAATGAACTCACAAAAAAATGACAACCCCACCAACAATTTGCATAAAATACAAGTTGCCTCTCTCTCTGCCTCTCTCACCTGTAATACCGACCACTATTAACCTTCTTTGCGGAACCTCTCAACTTGTAGGTAAAATCGGTTTTTATCTGCATATTTCTATTGTTCTACCACAAACTGTGAGGGTTTGAGTAGTAACAATCAAGTGTTGCAAGTATGGTGAAAGCAATGGATTTGGTGGTACCCAGTGAATAGTTTCGCTCATTTCACCACTTCCAAACATGGCGCCACTTTCAAATTTCACAGATTCTTCTCTAAACGAAGTGAATGATTCCCAAAATTTGGAGGAGTTTGAGAGCAACATTCATCTTCGAAAGTTGGCTCGAAATGAGGAATTGGAGCAAGGGTTTAGGTTTCTGGAGCATACGAGTTTCCAAGGGAACATCCACGACGTCATTGCTTGCACAACCTCATTTGCCAGTTTTGTAAGACCGACAAGACAAAGAAGGTCACACAAGTCTTGGAAATTCTGGAAGATTCTGGCGTCATTCCTGGCGAATAACCTACAATGTTTTGATTGGCGGTTACTGCAAATCAGGTAAGATTGATAAAGCCTTGTAGGCTTTGGAACGCATGAGTGTTTCACCTGATGTGGTTATCTATAACACCATTTTGCATGATTTGTGTGATAGTGGGAAATTGAATCAAGTTATGTGTAACATCCTCATTTTTTTTCTAATCTTGCTTAATGTGTGTTTATGTGTGACTAAGTGTATTTGTCTGCCCTAGATAGGGATTTGTGTGTGTTTGACTGCATGCTTGACCTCTTGGCGGTGTGCTCGCTTTTGGTGTTTGCGTGAAAACATGTTTTGAGGTTTGATAGGTTATTTGAGATTGGAATAGTGTTTGGTAATGTTTTGGTATGAGTCTTGGAAGCCTGGTAGAGTTTGAGAACAGTTGGAGTTGAGTTTAGGGTTTTTTTTGTGTGTTCGTACCTTTGAGCGAGTGAGAGCTTTCGGACAAGTATATGAGACTTAGAACCTTTGTTCTTATGTCCATTTGATGTCCTCTTGTATTAGGAATCATGTTTAAGTGTTAGGGTATCGAGTTCTGGATCGCAAGGAAGTCGGAATCGAAGAAATTGTACGAAAAACGGGCTAGTATATGCAGGAGCGCGTGGTACGTGCCTGCTGTGCCTATGGATATGCGTGATGCGCGCTGGTGCATGATGGGCCAGCAGCATGAGTCAGCCTTGACACGTGGCGTGTAAGCCAATGGGAACACGACACATGGCGCGCATGCAGCAAACAACTTCTGGAAGAAGTTATCTCAGCAGAGCGGTGCGCGTGGCGCGCGCTCAAGCTCGCGTGCCCCGCATGGAGATAGAACCGGTCCGCAGGGTCACGCATGGCACGCTCAGTGTATTATAGGGATGCGCATGGCACGCGCCCGGTGCACTAAGGGCAGCGTGTGGCGCGCGCCCAGTGTTAGGATTTTTGCCTATTTAAGGCCATTAATCCATCTGATACATTTTTTTCACCTTCTCTTCATAAAACTCGACTAGAACACCCCTTGGATCAGCTTTCCACCATTCTTGCATCTTCCAAGCTTTGTGATCTCATCCAAAGATACTTTGATCATTCGTTCTTCAAACCGACGGTGTTAACTCGTCTGTTACCGTTTGAGCTTGTTAGGGCTTATCTCCGATCGTCGTTTCGTCGAGGTAAATTCTAATCCCATATAATGTTCATCTATGTTTCAGTTAGCAATTTCTTAATCTGGAATTGATTCTAGTTCTTAACCCTAATCAGACTGTGTTTTGGACCCCGGTTTGACCGTGCGGGTACCAAACGAGCTAGGGTTTTGTCGGAACTCCCAGAGGAGATTCCATGGGTCACGAAACTGAGATTGGAGTCTCTGTTCTTCATGTCACAAATCTGATTTCGTGGATTCCTTGTTGTTTGGATTGTTCCTCATTACATGTTCTTCATATTTTAGGGTTTTGGTGATAGTATGGGTACCGATTGACTGTGGAAACTTGTCTGGAGTTATTTTTGGATAAGTTGAAGTTTTGGAATTGGAAGGCCAGCCCCCTAGCCGTGGCCTCTTTTTGTGTTTTAGTTAGTTTATAAGTTTCCCTAACTCTAATCCGAGTGTGTTTGTGTGTTTCCAGTTAACTATGGACTATTCTGGACTGTTCGGTGATACTGTTAGTAACTCTGGACTTATTCCTTGTTGTTGGCTGAACTAGAGCATAGTGCGGGAGTGTTTGTGTGATTGTTGGTGAGTTCGTGTTTAGGTCTCGGTGTCCAGTTTGCTTTGGAGTGCTTCTATTACCAGGTGGGGGGAAAGAATGCACTTTTATTGGGTTTTGTATAGTAGATATAACTATTTGACATATGTAGGGTACCTAAACCTTACTAGGGGTTGATGTCAGTAACACCTAAAGATAGGGGTTACGGTGTGCCACATCTAAGGATAGACGTGGGAGACCCATCAACCAACATAAGATTATTTTATTATTAAATTTGATTACTTGATAATATGCTTAACTGTGAGATGTAACATATGTGCTCTATGTGAGTAGTAACATGCTTAGGGTAACATGATTAAATATTTATTATGTGGAAATGTATTGCCTGTTGTCCTAGCATGCTTAAATGATTAAGTATAGCCTGTTGACATGCATGAACCTGATTGTGGGATATTTAGGGAATGTGTGCATAATACGATGTGCGGCATATGATTATGAGGTGTTGGATGCATGCATATGATATTGCATTAGTAACCACTCCGTTCTTGACAAGAATGTGATGTGGAGAGAATCCCTAACGAAAATGGGGGATATCTCGCCTAATAGGTTTGATCCACTTCGTTCTCTATCGAAAAAGGGGGAAACGGACGTCCCTATCGAAAAAGGGGGAGGAGGATTCCTAATGGAAAAGGGGAATACCTCGTGGACTAGGCTAGTGTCGCCCCGTGCTCTATCGAAAAAGGGAGACGGGAGTCCCTAACGGAAAAGGGGGACGACAATCTAACATAAAGGGGTTCGCCAATAAGTATTCCTAATGGAAATGGGGAGTACAGTGACAATAGAAAGAAAAGATGTCGAAGCGCACAACACATTGATTCATTGAGAGACATGGGATAAGTGGAAGTGGGTAGCTAGGTCATTTTTATTTATATGTGCTGGTTTGTTCGGATTGTCAAATCATTCATTCTACTTATGCATTTCACGCTTTTTGATGATTGTGTTATTCTTACCTCCCTGTGTTTGTATGCTTGTGTGTATATGTATTATTGTATGTTAGACTTTGTTGAAAAGGAGGATGCAACCGCAGCAGCACCCGATGGAGCAGTTTATGCTGATGCACCGGTTGATGCTCCTTCCCCCTCGGATCCCCATGTGGGGTTATTTTGAGATTCAGTACCACGATTTCGATGGCATGGGGTGGGAGATTGACCATATGTGTTAGGCAGTGATCTATACGGGTACCATCTCCATCTATTTCAGGGTTCCAGCTCTTCCTATAGCTAGCTTTTTCGGAGACTTCAGGATATGTCAGAGACTACCTTCTCAACAGATGTGGCAGGCGCCAGGGTTTTTACCAGGTTTTGGTTATGGAGGTTATCCACCGATGCCTCCTCAGCCGATGTCGGTGCGACCTGTTAGCCATCGTAGTGAGTCAAGCCACCGTGGACGACAGAGACGTGGGAGAGGAGTGACATCTGGTCCCTCTTACCACATGACAGCTCACGATTACAGACAGTTGTTTCCGAGGCGTTCGGGATCTCAGAGTGGGAGCTCTCAGTTTCCCCCTCGCTGAGGCGTTTGGTTATATGTTGGCCAGGTGCTTATGTTATGTTTATGTTTTGCAGTTTTGTTTAGTTGAGGCAGTAAGTTAGCCTCACAAGTTTACTTCTTTTGGGATGACTGTATCATTACTATCTACACTACGCACTCTGCACTCTTATAGTATGTACTTATCTATATACCTACATGTTTCATACTTTGTATTACTTCACCGTAGCACGTCGTAGTCTTATTCGTGTTGCGATTTTAATTCCTTCGTATTTTTATACTCGTTGATTACGCGAGTTAGGCTAATTATTAGAATAAAGCATGAATAGGACTTCAGGGTGTTACATTATGCAAGTTCTTGATAAACAGTTACAAAGGGAGTGTTATCCTGATGTAATTACATACACTATATATATTGATTGAAGCAACATGTAAAGAAAGCAGAGTTGGTGAGGCAATGAAGTTGTTAGATGAGATGATGATCAAAGGATTTAAACCTGATGTTGTTATTTCAACGTTCTTATCAATTGTATTTGCAAGGAAGGTAGGTTGGATGAAGCAGTTAAGTTCTTGAATAACATGTCTTCCTATGGTTGCGAACCGAATGTGATTACTCATACTATTATTTTGCGATGCTTATGTGGCACTGGAAGATGGAGGGATGCTGAGAGCTTACTGGTTGACATGCTTCGTAAGGGTTGTCCTCCTAGTTTTGTTACATTCAATATCTTGATTAACTTCTTGTGTCGAAAAGGTTTGCTTGACAGGGCTATCGATATATTGAAGAAGATGTCAAAGCATGGTTGTACTCCTAATTCCTTGAGTTATAATCCAATGCTTCGTGGGTTTTGTCAAGAAAAGAAAATGGATAGAGTAATTGAGTATTTGGAGATAATGGGGTCTAGGGGTTGTTACCGGGATATAGTGACCTATAATACTTTGCTTATTACATTATGCAAGGATGGTAAGGTTGATGTTGCGGTTGAGCTACTGAATCAACTAAGTAGTAAATGGTGCTCTCCTGTTGCAATTACTTATAATACAATTATTGACGAGCTTTCGAAGGTGGGAAAAACAGAGCTTGCTGTGAAACTCTTGGACGAGATGTGTTTGAAACGTCTTAAACCTGATATAATTACATACACTTCACTGTTTGGGAGGTTTATTCGCGAGGGGAAGGTTGACGGGGCTATCAAAAAATTTCATGACTTGGAAAGATTAGGTATTAGGGCCAATGCTTTTACTTATAACTCAATCATGTCGGGACTGTGTAAGGCTTAGCAAACTAGTTATGTTATTGATCTTGTGGCTCATATGATAGCAAAAGGATGCAAAACCTACTGAAGCTACTTATACCATTCTTATAGAAGGTATTGCTTATGAAGGATTAGCTGAGGAGGCTCTAGAGTTATTGAATGAGTTGTCCTCCAGAGGATTTGTGAAGAAAAAATCGACCTATAGGGTATCTGTCAATATGTAGGAAAACATGCATTTTTGCACCTTATAGTATACTACTAGATGGTTGTGTAATATTTTTGTGTGCTTAGACTTTGTTAGAACCCTTAGGTTAGCGACTTATTGTCCTGGATTTTGTATTGTATTGTTAGAACCTTTAGGTTATTTCATTTTAGTATATTATACATTGTTTTAATTTTTTGTTTACCAACACCTGCATCTGCACTTGCTGTTTCTTTTTCTTTTACTTTTCAACAACTCTGGTTGTCCCCATAAATATTTTAACCACACAGATCAAAGGCAAATTGAAGGACAATTTTGGCGACAATTTACCAAAACCGATACCAATTGCCTAAACCAATACTATTGCATAAGCTATATTTTTCATTGGTAACGGTTGCTAACTAATACCAACTTCATAAGTAAGATTTTGCCTTGGAAATAATTTCCTAAACCAATACCTATAGTAGAAGTAATATTTTGCAGCAACCAATTTGCAAAAACAAAATAAACAACCAGAAATTGCCTAAACTAATACTATTGCATAAGCTATATTTTTCATTGGTAACAGTTGCTAACTAATACCAACATCATAAGTAAGATTTTTCCTTGGAAATAATTTCCTAAACCAATACCTATAGTAGAAGTAATATTTTGCAGCAACCAATTTGCAAAAACAAAATAAACAAGAAATTGAATGATAATTCCAACAACAATTTGCATAAACCAATATCAAGTGCATAAAACAAAATAATTTTCCTTACTATCCTTTGCGTAAAACAAAATAAATTTTCTAACTGATCTAGACATATTTCACATCGCAGGAGAAAAGAGTACTCTGACAGGTGGCTGAGATGTCACACCACATCATGGGCTACTAACTAGGCCCATAACATAGCAAAAAGGTCATCATTATAGGAAACCCTTAAACACAAGAAAGAGATGGTCAACACACAACCTCTACAGGTGGAGACCTTACCGTCTTATGAGTAAGACTGAGAAAAGAGGGATGCCGGAAAACCACAAATGGTATCCTAGAGAGATGAGTTACCCCGACAATAGAGGTACCCGACCCAGAACATGTAAGTGGCTTAGTGGCATCATCTCGAGGTATTACCTTGGAACGAGGAACATAATCATCCATACCCACTCAATGCAACATTATTCAAAGAGACTTGTATCTATGTGCAAAGGTATGATGTTATTCCTATTCTCTAGCTAAAGATTAAGATACATATTGACTTGAGAGTTGGAATATCGGGAAACAGCTACTGACTTGCCAGTCTCAGATGCCGTTTGATCCGAAGTCATGACCTTCAACATAAAGGGACAAAACATCCCTAACCAATACATCGTCTTCCCGCAAGGTCACGACTTGAGTCATAAGTCTCACACGTACAATGTGAAGGGAGATTGCAACATCCAACCTTGGGGGAAAAGCAAAGTAGCTGAGTGCACAAATAACCCGAAGAAGCAACGACTACACAACAGAGGGTACTAAATATAAAACACGCAACTCGCCCTCACCATTGAATACCAGATGAATCTTTTGGGAAACCATTGGGTTCATCTGGGCACTCATTAACTATAGAAAGTTGCATCGCTTCAAGAGAAATGAAAGCAAAAGGACGACGAGGAAACAACAGGCTAGAAGGCCTATTTATAGGTGGACCACATCTCAATCGCTACTATATAGGAATGGTTAACACAGGAATGGACCATTAATGCATATGGTTATGGCATTAAATCACGTTTACCAAGACTCGCCCTATTGTCGCCTAGAAAGCAGCAATAATTAGCCCACTCATAAAAAGATGGGCGGTGATAGGACTGCCAAGGAGAAGGTCACGAGGAAACAAATAACACCTCAGTACCTAGCTTATAGCTAGGTGAACCTACCTTGGCTCAACACCGAGCTGAGGGGCAACTGATTCGGGCGTGTTTCACAGCTCAGGGGAAAAGAGTACACTACAGGTAGTTGAGAGGTCACACCACATCATGGGATACTAATTAGTCCCATAACATTGCAGAAAATAGGGCTGAAAATGAGTAGAGCTGAGTCAAACTTGATTCAGCTCATCTCATTTATTTAAGAAGCTCACTTTTCAGCTTAAGTTCGGCTCATTTGGTTCATGAACCAAATTCAACGAGCTAATTATCGAGTCGAATCTTATCGAGTTCAGCTCATTTATTTAACGAGCTAATACGGGCAAGTGAGATTCTTTAACGCATGAGCAATCATTTACCACGTTTGCAAGGAAAAATTTCACAACACTCTGTACGGTGTGTTTTATTCTCCGATCTATTATATATATATATATATATATATATATATATATATATATATATATATATATATATATATATATATCGAGCTGGCTCATGAACCAAACGAGTCGAACTATGTATAGCTCAAGTTCGGCTCATTTATTTAATGAGCTCAATTTTCAGCTCAAATTCAGCTCATTTGGTTCATGAACCAAGTTCAACGAGCTAATTATCGAGTCGAGTCTCGAACTATGTTCGAGCGGCTCGACTCATTTCCAGCCCTAGCAGAAAACGTCATTATTATAGGAAATCCTTAAGCACAAGAAAGATAAGGTCACCACGCAATCTCTATAGGTGGAGAACTTACCATCTCATTAGTAAGATTGACAAAAGGGGGGCACCTGGGAAACCGCAAATGGTATCTGAGAGAGATGGGTTACCACTCAAGGAAGTATTATATCAAGACATTTCCATCTTCATGCAAATGTATGCTATTATTCTTATTTTTTAGCTAAAGGTTAAGATACATACTGACTTGTGCGTTGGAGTGACTTCGCAGCTGTGACTGACTGAACCACAGAGAAGGAACACACAACTGGATCATATCTTTAGAGACTAAATCCGACTTTCAGCCTACTGGAGAATCAAAATGAAGCATTAACCAATATCCGTTTTCTAACCAATTTGCATAAACCAATATCTGTTGCCTAAACCTAACTAGTAAAGGATAGTTATGTAGTGCAATTTTACTTGCCAAAACCAGTACCTATCTAGTACCATAATTGATGTATTATACAGTAAAAAAAATGATGGTTTTACACAATCTCCCTATTAAAACTGCCATTATTTACTTTTTTTTGTAGTGATACCTAATCAAAACCAAACGCAGTGCAAAAAACTGTGAGACATTTCCTAAGTCACAATTATATTCCGACGTTCATCTATTGTAATACTCGTGTTTTCACGGTAGTTCATTTCGTGCTACTGTGATTAATTGTGATTATTTTGTGAGTAATTGTGTGATTATTTGGGTGATTATTTTTTTAGCGTATTTATATTTTTCGAATGAAAAATTTTATACGCGAATATTTTCTAGTGTACGGTAATTAATTTATCGTTAAATTAATTTACGCGATTAAACGACGAGCGAACTATCGCTAACGCAATTACTCGACGCCGTGCTTTTTGTGACACCGAGACTCATTTGACTAAATGAGTCAAGCTTTAACTAGAGTGGGTGAGGAGAGTGTGGCCTAGTGTGAGGTGGCATTAATTGATTGGCTTTTAGTTTAAATATCTTACCAAACTTGTCATGGAAGCATGGTTTACACCCTTAAAATAAGGAGAACCATATATTAATTTTTGACCAAAAATCCTTCTCTCCTTTTTACTTAAGGAACCATAGCCTCCCTCTCCCATTCACCGATCTTCATTTTTTTTTCCTCCTTCTTTCTTAAGTTGTGGAGTGTTGTGAAAACTTAAAAGAAAAACCAAGTTCTTTTCTTCTTTTTCCTTGTTCCTAGCCGCGAGTTCTTCCCAAAGAACACCTCTCTTTTATTTGTTTTTTCTTCTCCTAATTAGTGTAAACCCTTTGATCTTGTGTGTGAGAAGTGAATCAAGGGTTTTTTTCCCTTGTTTTTAGCCCGAAAACCGTGGGTATTTATCTAGTTTTGGGTGAGAAAATTTTGCTTCTTTTTCTCTTAATTTTACATAAGTTGTTGATGATGGTTTTTGGGTGATCAATGGTTAATTTTTCCCTTTTCTTTGAGCCCTTGGTTGGCCATGACATGAAGAGAACTTTTTTTGGGAAAAAATACCTTGATTTCTTAGTTTTAGTGTTGTTGTTTTTGTTGTTGTTGTTGTTGTTATTATTTTGATCTTGAAGATTTTCTTCTCCTTGAGCTTTGTTTTGGCCATGATCTAGAGGAGGTTTTTGGAAAATTTTATTTGAAACCTTTGGTTTAATTTTGGAGGTTTTGAAAGTTGTTTTAGTGTTGTTGTTATTAAAGATTTGGTTAGAAGGAAAAAAAAAATTAAAATATTCCCTTAATATTTTGGCTTGAAGCCGTGAGGAGAGGAGAGAAAAAGAAGAAGATTTTTGTGTTTTAAAACCTTGATTTCCTTGATGGTTTTGTTGTTGTTATGATTTAGAAGTTTTAGAAAAGTTTGGTTTAAGTGTTGTTTTAGTTATTTAAGACTATGAGACACCTACGTTTAAAGAAATCTTTGTATTTCTTTTTTTTTTCTCTCTTCATTTTTTAAAGGGGATCAATAGTGGTCTCCACTTCCCCCTATATGACTCGAACAAATCTTTGTATTTCTTAAAAAGATGTGGAGTCTTAGAAATTTTAGGCCCCGTTCGGGGTGGTTGCGAATTTTTGATTTTTGGTTTTCAAATGTAATTTTCAAAACAAAACACGTTCGGCTAGAATGGAGTTGAAATGATTTTCTTTACTCAATTTCAAGACACTTTTCCATACATTTTCAAAACTAAGAAAAAATGATTTGTAAATTTGGTTTTTGGTTTAAAAAAACACATTCTTACTATATTTGACAACAACTCTTTTCGTCGTCACCATCACCACCATTGACATCGCCACCAGCCTACCACCATCACCACCACCGTTGTCTTCGCTACTACCACCACCACCGTCATCGGCACAACAACCACCACCACCGACACCATCGTTAGCACCATCACTTAACACCACCACCACTAACACGACCATCAATACCGACACTGTCACCACCATCACCATTAACATCGCCGCCACCAACACTGCTACCACCACCACCACTGACACTGCCATCGCAGCCATCACCACCAAAGGGGTGGCAAACTGGGCTAGGCCCGTTGGGCCAGCCCGCCAACCTTTTTAAAATGGGCGGGCTGGACTAAGTTTTATTTACCCACTAACCCGTTTAGTCTAATCTATTTAGCCCGACAACCCGTTGGGGCTGCGGGCCACGAGTGGGCCTGCCGGGCCAGCCCGTTTGGCCAACACATATAATTTTTAATTTTTTTTTTCTATTTTTAAACAATTCTGTCTTTTGTTTTTTTACATATTTTTTGCGGGCCATCCCGCCAACCAACTGTTGTGGCCCATTTTGGCTCGTCTTATACAATTTTTTTACTTTTTATTTTTGTTATATTTTTTTACGGGACAACCCGCCAGCCCATCCAACTCGTGGAGGGCCAGACCGGGTTCAACATCTCAACCCATAACCTTTTGATGGCCTAGGATGGGCCGACCTGTTTTTATGCGGGCTCATGTTGGGCCGATCGAACCCGTTTTGCCCATGCTTTATATCGGTCAGTCGGGTCGGGCCCATCCTTCTCCTCCATTGTGGTTTTTCACCCTAAACCACTCTCTCCCTCTCAAGTCTTCGTCATTAACCTAGAAGATTGAATGATTTTATCATCCTTCTTCTCGATAGACAAAGGTGCTGGACGCGGAATCACAGTTTATCTATTATTATTTACAGTTATTATTATTTTCTGGAAGAATTGTTGTTGTTAATAACTTTTAAAGGAGAAATTATAATGTCGATAACAACTTTTCAAAATTGAAAACCACAAAAAACTAAAACTCAAAATTAAAAACTGAAAATCAGTTTTGATTTTTTGAAATTTGAAAACCTAAAACTAAAAACCACCCCAAACGGGGCCTTAGTGCTAAAATCTTTGGTTTTGATGTTAGTTTTGTTGTTGGAAAAGTTTGGAAGTAAGCAAAATTTTAGGTGTTGTTTATAGTGTGTAAAACCGAGAGGATTTGAAGAAAATAGGAAGATGATTTTAAGTTTCTAAACTTAGTTCTTCATGATTTTGGTTGTTATTGTTGTACTAGAGTTTTTAGAGGAAGTTTTAGTTTAAAAGAAGGCTAAATTACAAAATTAGTCCTCTAAGTTTATTTTAGGTTTCAATTTGGTCCTCTACGTTTTATTTGTTTCGTTTTGGTCCTCTACGTTTTATTTTAGTTTTCAATTTGGTCCTTTCCGTCACTAAAAGTCAATTGTCCGTAGCTAGAAGTCCATTTTCCAAAATGTTATTTGGCTTTTAGCTACGGACAATTGGCTTTTAGTGATGGAAAGGACCAACCTGTTGTAACTTTTAAAACGTACGGGACTAAAACGAAACAAATAAAACATAGAGGACCAAATTGAAACCTAAAATAAACATAGAGGACCAATTTTATAATTTAGCCTTAAAAGAATTTCAAAGAGAAGTGATTTTGTTGATTTAATGTTTGATTTGGTTTAATCTTTTATTTAAAATGTGTTTTGATGTTTTTTGAGACAATGAGAACCTAATCTCAAAGGAACCATAGTGTTCTTGAGAAGGTTGAGTCTTAAAAGAAAAGTTGTACTTTATTAGTTCATTGTTTTGGTGTTGTTCTTAAAAAGATTTGATGTTTCAAAAAGAGAAAGAGATTTGGTGTTGTTTTAGGAAAATCTTGGTTGTGTGTGTGTTCGTGTTAGTGATATTTTTGGTGTTGTAGCCGTGGACTGGTATTTGTCGTGATCGTGTTCGAGGCTGAGATCGTGGTTGAGTAGAGGTTGGGGCTTTGGAGTAAAGCATCAATGTAAGGGCTTCTTCAACTTTGTTATTTAAGTGCGTTTGTGTTCGGTGAATTGTTGAGTTGTTGATGTGGTGTTTGCTTTGGTGATAATGTTAGCTTGAAATATTTTGAGATATGTGTTGGTGGCTTATATGTAGCATGATTTAATGGTGTGTTGCATTATTCCTTATATGTGTGCTAATGTTTGTGTGAATTGTTATTAGAGTTGATGTACTGAGAAATTTGATTTGATGTTGATATGATGATTTGATTTGGTGATATACTATGTGGTGATGCTTTGGTGGATTAAATTAATTGTTTGGTGTGAATGTGGTGTATATTGTAGAAGTGACAAGTTATTGTTGCTTGGCTTCTTGAGGGCAGAAATGAAGTGACACGGTAGTGTTGCTTGGCTCCTTGAGGGCGAGAATGAGGTGACACAGTAGTGTTGCTTGGCTCAGTGAGAGCGGTGTTGAAGTAACAGGGTGTTGTTGCTTGGTTTCGTGAGGGCAGTATTGAAGTGACAGATTTCTGTTGCTTGGCTTCGGAAAAGCGGTGTAAAAGTAATTGTATTTGTGTTTGAATGTGAAATGATGGGTGTTTTATTGTGTGTGTGTGTGTGTGTGTGTATATATACTGTTGTTATTATATGTTTTGTTGAGAAGATGACCTTTGCCCGTGGTTCTCCAATTTTAATGGATGCAACCCAAATGATGGAGACTGCAGAACGATCAAGACTGCTGACGAGCGTTGCTGAGGAGGTTGCTACGTGATTGTCTTATTTGTGCTGATGTTTTGTTAACTTACTAGAGAGTTCAGTAAGTGTCGTAGTGTGCTGACTAGCTGTAGGAGAGTTTATGTTTCCAATGTATATGATTTGGGTTGTATTTGTATTTTCGAAAACTAGATCGCCTTCGTACGAGTTTTTATATAAATATATTTCAGTTGCATGGTTATTCTTCTGGTTGTTCCATTGTATCGTGTTTTATTGTATATCACGTTTTGCAAACGCTGCTACACTCTGACTTGCTGTTCCCAAAAGAGTTTTAAAAAGAGAAAAGAAAATTTTATAATCCCACATTCTTTGAAAACCATGCAAGATGAATATTTTAATCAAATGCATATCCTCATTCAAAGTCAAGATTTGAGAAGCAGCGCTCCGAGAGACCGGACATTACATCTATTCTTAATGAAATACAACAAAAAAAATGAAGGTTTAACTTTAGATGATGTTTGACCACACAAATGTCATCTTAACCTCCATATATTTTTAATTAAAAATAATACAAAAACACAGAGCTGAAATTTTCACGTGCAAATATTATCTGGAATCTCTGTATTTTTTCAGATAATGCGTCTCACTTTAGGCGTTAAGTGAAAGTTGTTATAGCTAGTGTAGTGAGGCTTTTCGGGATAGCTGGAGTCTCCAACATAATTCCTGCTGAAATAATAGTGCTCGTCCACGGTACTATTCCGTAACAAAATATAAGAAAATATATATATATATATATGGTTAACAAGCGAGTACCGGAGAGTATCTACCTTTGATGGGAGGCGAGATTTATAAACATTAAATCCATATATCATCAACTGCTGTGGATGAGGTCAATATATATCATCAATATGGGCTTGGGGTTATCAGTGGCTTATCGCAGAGAGAGTAGAACATAAGCTTTCATCAATACACTCTAAGTAGGGGTGGGAATAGGCCAGGCCAGGCCAGGCTTTGCAAGGCCTAAGCCTGGCCTACTTTAAAAAATCTAGGCCTGAGCCTGGCTTATTATCTGTCATAGGCCCATTTTTAGGGCCTGGCCTGGCCTTTTTGAAGGCCTGACAAAGCCTGAAAGCCTATTTAAAAGCCTACTTCACATAAAACCTTAGATAGGCCACTAAGCCTTACTAATAAAAAGGCCCAAAAAATTCTATCATTAATCAAGCCTTTAATACTTTTATTTTACAACATTTTTTTTGGGTACATTTACAACAAAAATTTAATACTCTCAGAATTGTAAATTAATCAAACAAGTAACAAAAAAAATACATTGACCCCGAAAAGAAAGAACAAGCCATTCAACTCACAGCTTCTCAAAAAAATTCCCTCTATTATCAGGGGATAAAAACCATTCTGCTATGCGAAACTAATCAAATTAACTCATTTGATTTTTTTGATTTTGAGGACTGAAAAGAAAACTTTGATTCAGGTATTATAAACAGATAAAACCCTCAATCAATTAAGAATCTAAAATCACAACAACTTCAAGTCTTCAACCACATAGTCTTGCAGCATTGGCCAAAACTAATATATGAAATTCAGGCCTAAAAAGGGTAGAAGGAAAAGGTACTCACAGTCACAGGAACACGAAGGTGACTAACAAAGAAATTAGCTCACTAGATTCTCAAGTAAACCATCACTGTACCATAATTCAAGAATAACATAAAGAAATTACTATCCAGCATCACCTTCATCCACCATGAAACAACACACCATCCACCATTTGAGCCTCACTGGATTCTCCTTTGTAATAAACCCATCGCCGCCATAGAAGCTGTTGAACCCACCATGGCCATCAACCCCCTCATCCTCCAAACCCGTGTGAACCTGCTGCAACCCTCAAACCAGAATAGTAAAACGACGAACCCTCGTCGTTATCTCCTTCAAAGCACCCTGTTTGAAATACAAATTTAAAAAAAAATATAGAAAACAGAGACTCAGTAGCGACAATATGGAAAAGAAAGCATCAATCCTTGTAAGCCCCCCTGTTCGTTAGCGCTTTTGATGTGAATCGTTGCGTTTTCGTAGCCGAGTATAGATCCCTCTTCCTCATTGCCTCGCACGGCCAGTCATCACCACCCATCTCATCTTCTTCCTCCCGGTCTGTGTCAGCGTCTTCATCAGTTGCCTCTCACCCCATGGGATCCACAAGCTAAACAAGAACAAATTTAAAAGAGAAGGAAGAAGGGGAGACATTGTTCACAGATCGTTGGTGGCTGAACGTGGAGGTGGCTCGAGAATGTTACGCCTTAGGGTTTAGAAATTAATAAATCTAGTCTAGTTTGGAGTAGGTCCCGAATCATAAGGCCTTAGCATTGTTTTATTTATTATTATTTTTTGGGTCAAGTAGCGTTGTTGATTGAGCGGACTGGACCGTGGAATGAATATATGGGTCATGTATTGGATATATGGGCCGGCCTGGTAAGCCAAATAGGCTTTTTTGTTAGCCTGAGCCCGGCCTTTTTAACTATATAGGCTTTAAAAAAAGCCTGAATCTGACCTTTTTATTAAACAGGCCAGGCCAGACCAGGCCTTAAACGGGCCAAGCCATAGGCCCCAGTCGGGCAGCCTGGCCTATTCCCACCCCTAACTCTAAGCAAAAGCAATCAGTGCGTTGAATTGCTGGAAAAGTTAGGAGCAAATGTTGAATATCATTTATTCATTGTTGCTAGCTGATGCTGTAGGGATGGTCTACAGTAGACAATGGAGTAGTTTATTTCTTCCAATTTTTTTCCTCCATTCCTTTTACCTTTTGTAATATAAAAATTGAATAATCAAACCAAATATCCTTTTTATAAGAAACAAAATGGTCGTTTTTCATGATCCTAATTATAAGAAACAATACCAATTTTTAAATGCTATAATGTCTAATTTTTATTTATCCTCTTATTTATAGTGAGACTTATATTAATGAGATAATTAATATAACCTATTTCCTATACAACTAAGTTGGTTCATAAAAATGGTACTTTTGAAGAAAAAAATTTAAATCTTTAAGAGTATTAATTAGAAAAAAACTATTTTCAATGCATTTCTTTAGTCTGTGTGAATTAGGGTTTTGTTCATTATAATAAAGACTAGAGCGAGTATAATTTTAAAAATTTAGTTTTTATCATAGTTGTCAAAACCGGATCGGATCAGCCGGTCCGACCGGTTGAACCCGGAATCGGACTCCTGTCCTGTCCGTTTGAACCTTAAAACCAGATTGTAGTCGAATCGGCCTAAAAACTAGAAAACTGGTAAAAAACCGGCAAAAACCGGGAAAACTGGAAAAAAAACCGGACAAAACCAGGAACCGGCCGGTTCAACAAAAATTAATTTTTTATTTTTTATTTTTAAAAAAAAATGGTAAATGACATTATTTTTGACACATAAGAGATTTTATATCCATTTTTTCACGTTGATGGGTTAAATTAAATATTATAATAAAATTTAAAATTAATTTATATATTAATATAAATTATGAGAATACTTACATTATAGTATTTGTAATTATTGAATATTAGAAAGTTATTATAACATATTTATTTTAGTTTAATATGTAATTTTTGCATGTTATATGTTGACATATAACATTTTAAGCATAGTTTAATTTTTTATGTCGTGATGTTATGAATATTATGTTATTTTTTGTTTATTAGTGCTTTATATGTTATATTAAAAATTTTAAAAATATAATTTAATTCATTTCCGGTTCGACCCCGGTTTGACCTCGGTCCGACCTTTAAACCTTGAACCCGTGCCTACACCGGTTCAGTGTCTGGTCCGATTTTGATAACCTTTGTTTTTATGTACATATAAAATACTTATATACTGTCATTTAATCTTACAATGATACTTCATTTATGGAATTTAATTATATTAATAAATATAAATTTATTAAATAATTTATAATGATAAATATAATTAGTACTCCTAGCACACTTATTAAAGAATCAAAAATAAATTTTTTTATTGAAAATTATAATACTCCCTTCATCCCATTATAAGAGTCACATTTGCAAAAAAAATTAGTCTTAAAATAAGTGTCATATTAGGTTTTCAATGTAGTATTAATTAACTTTTTTTTAGTTTTACCCCTGATAATTCTTTTAAAGTTATGTTGCACCATTTTCGAGCAAACATAATTAATAAAGTTAATTTGGTAAAATATTTGTTCTCTCTCTTTTATTTATAGGTTCTTCTTAATCTGTGTAAAACTCTCTAATGTGACACTTATAATGGGACGTAGGGAGTAACTATTAATACATTAAATGCGATAATTCTTATAAATTTTTTATATATTGATTTAAAACCTATATAATGTTAAAGTGATTTTTCAACACTAATCTTTTATCCTGTCAAAAATAATGTTGGGAAAAATTTGCACGCGCCACTCTGATTTACCCCCACACGCCCAACGATTTTTGATACCGATGTTGGGGAATCTCTGTACACACATACAAAGAAAATAATAAAAGATACATGGATTTACGTAGTTCGACACCTCTTGCCTACGTCCACAGAACACCTCAACAAATTTCCACTATCGTAAAATGAAATTACAAGATAGTATTGTAACCCACCTCACAATATAACAAGTTCTCTAGCACAAACTTGAAAAACCTATCCCAAATTATGTATCACCTTACAAACCCGAATCCTTACTCAAGAGTTACAAAGAATGACAACACACACCCCACAATACAAGTTTTCTGGTCTGAAACTTAGAAATTCATCCTACATTTTTTTTTTCTCACGTGCTTGTGTTGCACGGGGCTACCCCTCTCTCGGATGCTCTTTATATTTTGCACCACCTTAGGCTCCGTTTGGGAGTTTAGGAGGGGAGGGGATGACTTTGGCAAAAAGGAAGGAGGAAAATGAATGGGAAGGAGTGATGGTATCTCACCTTGAATGAGGGGTTTATTTTTCTTCATAATAATAAAACCCTTAATATGGAGAACTCAAAAAATGTATTGGACGAGGGTTTTGAAGGGCTTAGAAAAATTCTTCAAATCCCTTTCATCTTTTTATATTACTTTCAAAATTAAAAATATATTAGTCATAAATATTCTCTTTTCTTTCTCTACAAAAATTCTCTCTCAAATAAGGTGGAGTATTTCTCTCTCTTTTCCTCTCATCTCCTCCCCCGAAAGCCCTCCCCTCCTACCTCCCAAACGGAGCCTTAAATGCCTTCAACTTCTCTCTTTTATAATTAACTGGATACAAAACTTATAATGCTAATTAAATAGAGAAACTATGAAACAAATCACAAGACTCCTAGTCCCAATTAATTAGAGAAATTGGAAAACTAATCACAAGACTCCTAGTCCTAATTAATTAAGGAAACTAGGAAACAAATCACATGACTCATAGTCTTAATTAGATAGAAAAACTAGAAAACAAATTACGATAATATTCTTTAATTTTTTCCTTTTATCTTGTGGGTCCCATTTAGGTGGGAACCCACACAACAAGAAAAACACTAGTCTCTAGTATCAAAATTGGATTTTTCTATCATGTGTAAAGTTGTACAGGTTAAAAAATCTAAAATAGTAAGTTTACATCAAAACTTGTGTATTTTATATTAAATACTAAATTTTTTAATAAATAGTTGTTGTTTTTAATAAATAGTTACTTGTTTTTTAAATTCTTAACGTGCACAACATTGTAAATGATAAAAAAATTCATCAAAATTAAATTATGATTTTAACGAGATAACACTGGGACCGTTTTGTATTTAATGTCGTCGTTTAAATAAAATCGTGAAGTTATTTCTTTGTCTTTCATATTTTATGGTTTGTATGTTACTCTGAAATCCACGATCTGAATAACCCTCATTGCGGTGGTTCTACTCCTGCCGTGAGTCCATAGCAGCAACGGAGAGAGAGAGAGAGAGAGAGTCAAATCAGAGATCATAGAATGGAGAAAGGAAAGGGTGTGGTGGGATCCTTGGGTCGAAGATGGGGCGTTGATTTCTCCGATAATTCAACTTCTCGCGATATTCCTGACCCTCCCGGTTTCTCACGCGCTTCTCTCGACCAGGTTTCTTCTCTCTCTCTCTCTCTCTTTCTCCTCAACAATTTTTCATTCAAATCTCCCCATTACGAAAAATACCTAATTTTTTTTTTAATCTTGTAGGACGATTCAACGCTCAGTCGCCAAAAGAAGGACGCTGAATCCAACTGGAAATCTCAGGTTTACTTTTCTTTTCTTTTCTTTTTTTAATTTTTTTTTCAATTTTTGGTAATTGTTTGAGGACATAATTTCTGTGATTTTTGATTTTTTTTAATTATATATTGGAAACAGAAAGCTTGGGAAGTGGCACAAGCTCCTTTCAAGAACTTGTTAATGATGGGGTTCATGATGTGGATGGCTGGTAGTACAGTTCACTTGTTTAGCATTGGAATTACCTTCTCAGCTCTTTGGCAGCCCATAAGTGCCTTGCAGAGTGTTGGAAAGAGTATGGTTTTTTTCTCCATGTCCTTTGGATGTTTATCATTTCATTTGAGTTGGGATATATTATATCAATTGGTGGTGCCTATTACAATCCATAGAACTTGATGTATAGAGAGAAGAGATAGTGGGTTTGGTCATATTATGGATGGATGTAGTATGCATTTTTTGAATAAGTCCATTGATCTTAGATACCCCAGTACCCTTCTTTATTGGTTTGTGGTGACTCATAAGGAATTGATCTCATAATATCTGTGACTGTGACTGTAAGTGTGTGTTTGGGTGAACTCATTTTGTTTTCAAAACAGCTTTTAATAAAAAACATGATTTTAAATTGCGGTCCGTATGTAAAGGTTTTTGGGGCCTATGGGAGTGGAATTGCTGCTTTTCTACAATATCAAGAATCACTATGCAACCGGAACTGCGATTGCGACCACAATCTAAAACCTTGATCAAAAGCTTCCCCAGACCCAGAGTTTTTTTTTTTTTTTTTTTTTTTTTTTTTTGGGGGGGGGGGAACAATTATCCCCCCCAACCCAAAAAAAAAAAAGCTTTGCCAAAACTGCTATTAGTTTTTTCATAAATTTGTTGTCTTCTTCATTCTACATGTTCTCCTTATTCTCTGACTTCTTCAGTTGTGCTTCAGTGTTTAAGGGAATGGAAGGAATGTTTTTTTGAGTATCTGTTGCAATTCATTCTCTTCTAGAATGGATGATACTTTTAATTTCTTGTTCTCTTCCATTAACATAAGATATTGTTTGTGCATTAGTGAATTTGCTTTTCGTTGCTTTTTTTGTTTGTTTTTAGCTTTCTAAGTATTTTTTGGCTTAAACCTCGCAAAATATCTGCTGGAAAACTTCAGTTTGTTCAGGGATCATCATGCATTCTTATTCGTTATTTTTATTTGTGCAGTTTTTGAACCTTACAAAGACAGTAAAGTGGAGCTTCTTGGGCCTAAGTTGTTATTCATGGCCCTTAATTTGGGAGGCTTGGCACTAGGTGTTTGGAAGGTAATATATGTAGTCTTGTTGAGCACTGACACAAAAACGAGTTAAATTGCTTGTAAAAACGTTTTTTCTTTTTATTTTTAAGACGTAGTGAGTTAAATTCCTTGTATGAGTTCAAGTTAACTCTGAAAAATTTGGCAAACTCTTAATTCTGGTAGCGAGTTTACAACTTACAAGCTTGAGTACACACATGGTATTTTACCTCAAAATTTACAGTTTTGGTTCGACGATGGATAATTGGATTAAATTGCTTATGTTCTACACTATATATTGGCTTTAGCCATTTAGGAAGCTAATTTTATGTTGCCATGAGTTTATTTAGATTCCAGACATTGACAATCTTGGTGCCACTGCCATGAACTTCTTATTATTATTGTTTTCCCATAATTCATATGTGATTGTCCTCTTCTGCAGCTCAATTCGTTGGGACTGCTTCCGACACACACATCAGACTGGGTCTCATCCTTACCACCTGCTCAGGTTGGGATTTTTTTAAACAAATTAATTGCATGATACACTTTTATTTGTTTTAGATTTTGTAGTAATTGAGCCCTCTTTAAACAATTGATAAAAAGTTTGACACATTATCTTGCTGGCTTCAAGGTATTCTGACAAAAACCTGGAGCATTTTCTAGGACCTCTTCTTGATTACTCTGTTAGGGAAATGGATGAATTCAACACTTTGCTTCTTTATTCCTTCGAGTTGCAGCTACATGCTTTATAAGTCTGAATTCAATTTGATAAATAGTTGTTGTCGTATCATATATCATCTTGTAAAAGTGATGGTGGTAGATTAATAGGAACCTGACAGACAAAAACTGGCGAGAGAGATGAAGAAAGATGGAGAATTGGAGACAAGAGATTCATTATTTCTGTTATGCTGAGATACAAGGGAGATTATTTTAGTTAACCAACTATTATCCCATTTGCCAACCATCTCTATTTTGGATGACTCCCTCTATTTAAACTCTGACTCCTAACTAACTACTGCTCCAAGCCAGTGTGTTAACTGTAACCCACTTGTTGTCCTAGTGTTCATTGATTCTTGTATACACCTCCCAAACCTTATTTTTTTGCCGAAGCCTGTGCCTAACAATAACTGTGTCTAAAGATTTAACCATGCCCTCAAGGTTAAGCCGTTAAGGTCTGGAAACTGGTCATAAATAGTAAGTCCATCCTCCAAAGTAGCGTTTTTTGCAGGCCTATCCTGCCATTGCACTAAAATTTCCACTTGATTGCCATGCGTAATAATAGAATGAGCACCCACAATTCTGGCAGGAACATACAAATCTGAATCCACGTGCAATTCCTCGATGGATTTCCACTGCCTTTTTGAGTTGAGATACATGAAACACGGGGTGGATCTGAGCTTATGTGGGTATTTAGAGTTGGAAGCTATTGGTCCCACTTGGTGCAGAACCAAGTAGGGGTCATAGTAACAGGCAGCTAGCTTTGAATGCAAATTAGTAGGCGTAGATCCTTGGCGATGGTGCCTTATTTTCAATTAGACCTAATCTTGTTGAATACTAGATGGTGTCGTGACTTGTGAGCACTAGCCTAGTGTGTCGTATGGGATTGAGCTCCGAAAAGATGGAGCTTGAGCTTCCTCAGTGCTTCATCTCTTTCCATCAAGTCCTATGTCACAGCCACAACCAATGTTTCCCCTGGTATAAACTTCGATAGTGATGGATAGGGGCATCCATTGCCACCTCAAAGAGAGCAGTGTACTGCAAGCTGGACTTTGGTTGTACCAGTATCTAAAACCTCATACCATGCCCTTGGTTGTTGTTCAATGAAGCAACACAAGTTTCTAAGGTACGGTTTAGAACTTCTTTCTGGCCATCCATTTAAGGATGACAGACAATGCTCATCTACAATGTAGGGCCTTCCGACCTAAAAAGATCCTGCCAAAAATGTCTCAGGAAGGTGGGGTGCCTATCACTCACAATAGAAATGGGGATGCCATGTAACCGAAACATCTCCCTAGTAAAAACATCAGCATGACACCTCATGCTTGTTGCGTTGACAGATGTGGCAGGCAGCATGCTGAGATAGTTCCTTTAATGCCAATCCAGTACAGGGACTGAATCATATGTGTACATGTCCTTCAATTGCCTAACTGATACCCAGTTGATGAAGCATGAAATTCTTTAAGCAACAATCGAATCCAGGCTGAAGAAGCCGATAGGACTAATCTCCTCTTATAGTGTAGCCTGTTATGTTCGAAAGTGTAATGCAAGTAGGAGCTGGTGTTCTGAATTAGGTCCTCCTTTGCTTTAGCCAAAGCTGGATCACTGCACACCACCTCATCTATTAAAAGATGTTCTGGCCAAAAAGATTGGATGATCATATTCACTTGCATCTTCTTATCCTCTTCTCTCCTAGAGAGAGCATCTACTACCCTATCCACAAATCCTCTCTTGCAAACTATGTCAAACTCACACCCGATATTTGGCTTACAAAATCTGCTGGTTTTGAGTAGTAATGAGCTCTTTCAAAATATAGCATAAGCTTTTTTGGTCAGTGTAAACAGTGCTGTCTCAAGTATGAATGCCAATGATGAATGGATGATGCCAAGGCCATCAATTATTTCTCATATACCAATTTAGCGAGAGAAGACTCTGCCAATGCCTTGCTGGAAAAAAAAAAACTACAGGCTGTTTAACTTGTGGGAGAACAGCCCCGATGCCTCTCCTTGAAACATCACGCACTATGGAGAAGGGTTTAGAAAATCTGGCAATGCTGGAACTAGAGCTATGGATATGGCTAATTTGGTGAAATGCCTGATCAGCATCTGCATTCCAATCAAAATTCCGCTTCAATAACCAGTAAGAGGCCTAGCAGTTTTACCACAATCACAAAAGTGTCTATAGTAGCCTATTAATCCCAAGAATCTATGAAAAGCCTTTACTGATTTGGGCACTGGCCACTATTTGAATCAACCTTCTCGGCATCCATTGAAACTCCTTCTATAGGTATTACGGAACCTGCATAGTGCATACCCATCCTGTCTTCCCTGCATGTATTTATTCTAACCAGTATAGAATTGACTGTATTGTAATGGTTAGGACCATGGTCGTCAAACTCAAGTTAGCTCATAGCATCATGAGTATGAGAACCTATGTATCAAAATTGAGTTAATTCACTTACAAAATTGTTTTTGTGTAAACTCGGGTAGACTCGGAGAGACTCGTATAGGCTCGAATATTTGGAGACAATTAACGAGTCTACACCATGATGGGTATTTTCCCCCAGACATGCCTAAAATGAAAGTGGTTCAATGTTTTCTATAAAACCCAAAATGCGACAATTGAATGATAAGGATCCGTAGCGCACAATACATTAGCCCGATCGCTTGACTCCACAGATGCATTTAACATCTCAACTTGAACCCACCTGCAAAGGAGGTGAACGATATTGTATTCAGTCTCAACCCTATAACTCCAGCATTAACAAAGTAATGAACTAGAAAACATGAACAAACCCATTGTTGCAAGTTTGCAATGAACCCACTTGGCTAACGTGGTGAATGAACTAAAACCTAGCTGAATCCAACTCCGAGAAGAACCCAGTCTCATACCTAAAATGAAAGCGGTTCGATGTTCTTTAAAATACCCAAAATGCAGCAGTTGATTGATAAGGATCTGTAGTGCACAAAACAATTGCCTCATAGTTGTAGCACTTGACTCCACAGATGTACTTAACATATCAACTTGAACCCACTTGCAAAGGAGGTGAACAATATTGTATTGAGTCTCAACCATATAGCTCGCGGCATAAATGAAGTCACATACTAGAAAACATGAACAAACCCGTTGTTGTAAGTTTGCGATGAACCCAATAGGCTGATGCAGTGAATGAACCCAATTCTAATAAGCTGAAACCTAGCTGAATCCAACTTTGAAGAGAACCCAGTCTCACCATCCTTCACTCTTTAGTAATTTTGAACCTTATGATTTGTCAATTTGCCTTTCGTATTTGTACCTGTTGTGCTCTTTTTGTATGCTGAGTTGTGAACCAATCTTGTGATTTGTGAATTAGTCCGTCAGTTTTGAATTGTGATGCTATGTTTGTTTATTCTGGTCTGGTCTCGTCAAGTCAATATATTAATCCTTGTCATACTTCTAAATTCTATACGCTGTGAATTATTCTTTTGCATATCTTGTATTTTTTTTTCTTGCATCTCAAGGCATTGAATGTTACATTTGGGCAGGAGTTCTTGTAGGTACATGGAAAAAAGGAAAATGTTTTATGTTGGGTAACCGAACATTTGAAATTGCATGCTAGCATTTGTCTTCTTGTCCATAACTTGTATTGTACTTGTTTCATATTTAGTGTGCTGCTGTGCCTACCCAAGGCATTGAATGTTGTTGAAAAAGTTTGGGCAACAATACTTGTTGATCCAGAAAAAGAGAGGCAATGGTTGCATGTTTTGATATATTTAACCGGTTTTGTTTTATTGAGATGAAATCAGTATCATCAATTGAAAAGTAATGCTTACAAGTCATTACTATGGTATTGGTATCAGAGTAATTATAGATGAACCTTAGTTATACGGTGTATAAAAGAAACATATGCCATAATAAAGAGTTGGTGCAATGCTGTTAGATTATAGTCAAAACACAAACACATGCTTTAAGTTTACTATATAAAATATATACTGTGACCATTTTGTCAATTTCAGAAATGATGGTTGATTTTGAAGATAGATCTATAGCTGGTTTTTATCCCCAAAAAAAAATCTATCATCTCTCCTATTTTCTTTTTGTCAATTTAAAGACCTGATGATTGGTTGTGTCATTTTATCAGCTGTAGTAATGCCTTTAGTTTGTTTGCTTTATGTGCTCATGACCTTACTTTTCATATCTTCAGGAGGTGGAGTACTCAGGTGGGGGTCTAAATTTGGGTTGATGCGCTAGTTCTTTTTCTTGCCCGGCTTGTCTTGGGGAAAATTTAAGTATGGATAAGGATTTGGCGCTGTTTGTTAACAGCATGTTGTAACGGTCACTACAGACCGCATGAGGCATGATTTTTTTTTGATTTATGATAAATGTTACCAATTCTTGCGGTCACTAAGATTGGACAGTGTTTGTAGTAGACTAGGAGTGCTCTGAATAATTAAGAAAAGTATTTCTATTTATATTTAGGATTCTAGTATTTGCATGTTATGAATCTCTATATCTCTTTTATTTCAGATCTTGATGTAAAGGAAAGTGACATACTAGAATCTCCCTTTTACATTAATGAAGCATCTTAACTAATAGGTTAAGCTGTCAAGATTTATAAGTAGAGTAATGCTGCTACACTCTGAAATTATTAGTTGTTATGTTTACACCAGATGTATTTGCTTATATCCTCGGTTAAATTAATGATTGAGCATTTGGTTTATTTCTCCAATTCTGAATCTGATGATGCTGTCAGCAGAGTAGTTAGCTTCTGTGATCACCCTTTTTCCTCATCACCCCTGCATCCTTATCCTCCTTCATGCTCTTGGCAGCTATGGAGGATATTTTCAACCTTTTCGTCCTTCCCCGTTCTTAATGATTCTGGTTTTGTCGATGGTAGCATTCAATGGCTAGAACCTGATGAGTTGCAATTGCTTCATGCATGGATTTGCAACAATCATATTTTGATGTCTTTGATTCTGAATTTGGTGTAAAGAAATTGTTTCCACTATCACCTATTGCCAAATAGCTAAGGAAATTTGGTGAGATCTTCCTGACTGATTTCAGCAGCATAATGGTCCAATAACTTCCCTGCTAAAGGATGATTCAATGAGCTTGAATCAAGGTCAGTTGACAATTAATCAATTATTCACCAAACTTAAATGATTATAAGGCTCAAGCCACTTGTACATGCAGTGGGATCAAAGCGTTCTTGGAGTACATTCAAGCAGCAAGTGATGCAATTCCTCAAGTCTTAATTATAGTTTTGCTCAAGTTCGTTCCTAATTACTCAATTTCATCGACACTATTTCTAAATGTAGCTGTAGTATGTATTTCATTCATTCAAAATTATTCTTTCAACTCTTTTCTTTGTTCATTTACAAAGATTATTTTTCAGTAACAAATAATTTTGTTATTTTGTGCTTATAAATGAGTCTAAGTCTGACTTTTCTTGAATAGTACCAAATCCAACAAGATCAATGGGCACGAAAGCACTATTTTCAATGGTATCCTTACATTCAAGTCAATAGCTTCAATAATTTTTTTTATTTTTCTTTCCAATTTAGGATATCATTGACCACTAAAGACTGGGGGTATGTTTATAGAAGCACCCTCTTATCGAAAAGAGTTTTTGAAGTCGTTTTTCTCTTGTTGTTAAGCTTTTGAATCAAGAGTCAAGTTCTAATGCCACTTGTAACCCAGATGGCCTTAATCTCAAGAACGTGGGAAATTGAATTTGAAATTTTTTGCAAACGTTTTACAAAAAATAAAGGATAAACTCATTGAAAATTCTAAAGCTATTGATTTTAGTGAAACATATTATCAGATGGAAAAAAGTGCTCTGACTCAAGTTCTAAAAATACGAGTGTTGAAGGATACAAGATACAAGATATGCTAAATAAACAAATAGATTGCACAAAAATAATGAGTAAGGTAAAGAGAAATACCAACCCACTTTATGCTAGTTTGGTCACCAACCTTTTGCGACCTATATCATGTCCCCAAGAAATTTAGGAGATTCCTACCACACCTTCCGGTCTCAAAATATAAGCAAAAGCCAAAATGTATTTGGACTAAATTTAGACCAAATATATTTTGACTTTTATATATATTTTAGACTGGAGGAGTATTTGATTAGATTTCTTACGGCGTACAATCTTTCAATGAGAAAATTAACGTTGATTTGTTTTGTATATTTTCTTATTAATAGTTGACATATTTTACTTTACACTTTAAAGTGAGTTGTTCATTTTAGAGGAGTCAAGACAGTTAAAAAAGTAGCTAGCTTTTGAGCTCACACCATGAGGAACTCTTATGCTTAGTTCTATAAAGAGATGATTATATTTTTGCGCAGATTTGTTCTTCAATCCATTGTTTCGTCTCATCAAACTTCTCGAATGATATTTTCATTTGCATTTACATTTACATTTACATTTACATTTTTCTCTAATTTGTTTAATTTTTATTTAAAAATAGTTTTACTTTTACCTATTTATTATTTTATCAATTATATACTTATTTATAGTTAATTATTTATTCAAAAAATATTATACAGAGATAACAAGTTAAACAAATAAATTTTACCAGATAGTAATAAAAAAAATTAAAGAGATAACATTTGAAACAGAAAAGAAAAATACTTTTTTTTGATGACAAAAATAGTTCTGAAAAATATTTGTATAAAAAACACTAAGCGTCTGATTGGTTGGTGAGAATTTGAAGCGAGAGAGAGACGTGCGGGAGAGAGAGACGCTAGAGAGCCAATTTCGCCTGATTGGTTGGAGCAAAATATGAGACGAGAGATTAAAAAAAACTGGGGCCCACGCCTTTTTTCTTTCTTCGCTCTCATGCGAAGAAATTGGTCTGACAGTGTTTTTTTCTTCCATTTGTACCCCTATTCTCTCCTTATATCTCAAATTATTTAAATTTTTAGTCAAGGACATTGATGTCTTTTCAAAAATAATTCACACTTCTCTATTTTCTTTCTCTTATTCCAATCAATACCCCAAATCTACCATATTTCTCATCTTTTTCTCTCTTTTCATACTTTGTCTTTATAATTTCTCTCTTCACAATTTCTCTCGTGAACCAATCAGCCCCTAAGGGTGTGATTGGTTCATGAGAGAAATTGTGAAGAGAGAGTATGAAAAGAGAAAAATATGAGAAATTGAGTAGATTTTGGGTATTAATTGAAATAAATGAAAGAGAAGAAAAAAAGAGAAGAGAGAAGTGTTGATTATTTTTTAAAAGGCATTAATATCCTTGACTAAAAATTTAGATATAAAGAGAGAATAAGGGTAAAAATTGGAGAAAAAAAAAAAAAACACGGCGTGTGTTATTTTCTCGCCACTTCTGCAGAGAAAATTTTCTCACGTGGGACCCATGTATTTTTTTTTCTTTCGTCGCTTTTTCTGGTCAAACCATTCATGAGAAAAGTTTATTTTCTCGCCATTTTCGCTGGTGGTTTTTTCTTTCTTCGCTTTCTCGCAGCAAACAATCACAACATAAGGGTATGTTTGTTTCAGATTCTACACCATTAGAATTCCTGTAGAAAACTGCGTTGGATAAAAGTAACAAAAGACTAGCTTTAAAAAAACGCTGAAATGTTGTCTCTAATGCGTGTCTTTCGATTCTGCGTTGAAAACAATCTTAAACAAACATCTTCTAAATTTTTTTGTTTCATTAATATAATTTTATGCCAGTAAAAAAAATTAATATAATTTTATGAAAAACAGTTTAGATGAGTTGGTTGGAATTGGATGGTTCGTATTCGTAATTGCATGTTTAATGTCCAGAATAGAATAGAATGAATCAAATCTCAAACTCTTAAACAACGGTTGCAGCAGAAGCAGAGGATGAGAAAAAAGCATGAGCTGATGTCTGGTCTGGGATTTTTTATTTATTTATTTATTTTTGATTCATGTCTGGTCTGGGATTGGGAAGCGTTCCCTTACAGTACGAGCTGTCCTACTAGTAGTGCATTCTTTTTCTCCATCTTACTTAATGGAGTATATCCCAACCAATCAATTTTCTCCCCCAAATAACGCTGTCCAATGTCCTATTTACCTAAACTGACTAAATCAAGATAAGACAGCACCCACATGACCCCATACCATTGCACAATCCAACAGTGAGAGTGCTCTTGTAAGTCTAAAATATAAGTAACAAAATATTAAAAATATAAGTAATAAGTTTATGTGCTAAATTCATAGAATCTTTTATATAGACCTTTTATTTATATTTTAGAGATTTTTTTTTACTTATATTTTGGACCAGAATAGTATCGGCAAGGCTTCTACCCTCCCTCTCGTATTTGTCCCCAATTGTTGAAAGTTGCAAATGGATTACCATCTTTTGATCACAACCACAAATACCCTCTGCCACCTCTATAGGCGTACGCAATGATACACTCTTTTATTGTCATCCTACCCACCACCCCCGATAGCATACTTCGGTACCATAATAGCAGTCGTCCTAGTTTGTTTGTTTGTTTGTTTGTTTTTATTTATAAAACTTAGTTGAGGTTTTTTATGTGTGGTTGGTGTTATTTATCTCACAAAATAAGATAAAAACTGTTTTGATAGTGATTGATATGAGAGGTATGAGATAATAGGAGTAGATAGAGAGCGAAAAATTTATCTATTTTGTGAGAGAAACAATACTAATCACACCTAAGGAACCTTACCTAAGTTTTGTCCTTTTTTTCCCACACTGATTAAGAAAAGCTATAAATAAATGAAAAAATAAAATAATTTTAATAAAATTATCTTTATTAACTATCGGGTATTAATCAATATCATAAATGCATAGTAAAATATAATGACTTGAGAGTAATGCACACGATATTAATTTGGAAGTAAAAATAGGAAAAATAATTAATATTGTATTGAAAAAATAAAACGATACATATTTTGAAACTTTCTTCCCTTCAAACACAACACTTATTTTGGGATGAGAGCAGTAAAATATTAGTTGGCCGCAACGTTTATATTATAAGTGAGCCAACCCGGTCTCGCCTGTAACTTGATTTAGTTTGAGTTATTAAAAGTTGGATATTTTGTGCTATTCTTCTATGATAAAAATAGAATTTGCACTGGTTTGGGGTAGGGACCCTAGTATCCGTCGCCTCCTCCTCCTATGGGTTTTGAGGTTGCCGAGCTCCAAGCATGGAGGGAAGGTGTACATGCAAGGGCACTTCAATGCTCAAGTTAGTATTTGGCGTAGGTGGAGGTGAGGTGAATAGTGCACATACATGGAGAATAGGGATTTCCACGTTTATATACTTCGAGCATTGTACCAGAGATTGTCTGCCATCGGATACGCCTTTGTTTGGTCGAGATACGGCATGGTTCATCTGCTATGGACGCACCCCCTGTTGGTTGTACTAGATGTCAGGTTTGTCATTTGTAGTGTGTGTTTGGTTTTGCGGTGACCAGAATTGATATTGGTTAAAAGTGAGTTGAATGTAACTTGATTTCTATTTGGATGCGTTCATATAAAAAATGATTTTTATCAATTCTTGTTGTTTAGATATGCTGGATCAAAATTGTTTTCGGGTGTGCAATTACAAAAATGGGTCATAACTTACAATTATATTAGAAACTTAAAATTTGATAAAATATACATCAGAAGTACTAAATTAGCATAACAATATTAAATATAAAGTATCTAAATTAAAATTACAAATAGAGAATATAATTTAAAGTGTAATACAACATCAAACATTACTACAACACTAATTATTTTGCTTATACTCAATAGTTTGATTCCGAATCGAGTCACGAACATGTTCCATTTCTGATGAAGAAGCTGTATTTAAAATTTGAGATGGATCTAAGTTAACCGGTCTATGATAATCATCACTGTGGAGGTCTATGTTTTCATCTTCAAAGCGACTGAAATCAATATCCATTTCAGCATTTCTTCGGATAAATTTGTGTATAGCCATTATTACAACGACTATTTTAACTTGTGTTTCCATTTTGAACTTAGGCATGCGACGTAGAATTGCAAACATATTCTTCCATACACCAAAGGTCCTTTCTATAATGCACCTTAAACTTGAGTAATAATAGTTGAATACTTCATTATGATTTGCGAACTCGTGAGAACGCCTAAAATAAGGAAGGTGGTAATGTTCACATCTGTAAGGACCAAGGTATCCCATTGGTGTTGGATAGCCAGCATCCACTAAATAATACTTACCTAATAAAAATTAAAATGATTAAAATGTAAAAAAGAAAATTAATAATATAAAAATTTATTTGTAGTCATACAAAAGAATATACCTGGTGGAGGATGTGGAAAATTCAAGTTCGCATTTGTAAGAGTTATGTCAAAAATGTGGGTATCATGGGCAGTACTTTCACACTTAGCTAATACAAAAGTGAAACACATGTTTCAGTCACATACATCCATTATATTTTGTGTTGGATGTCCCTTTCTTCCAATAAACTCGGTTTGATAACTAGCACTAACCACACATGGCACATGAGTACCATCAATTGCTCCTATAACATTCTTAAAAAATGGCCAATACCATTGATCACTTCGAATTTTTGTATGACTATCACGAATAATAGGATCTTGAGGCTTAATATATTTGATGGACAACTTGAGGCACACAAATAGTACCCGATGGAAATGTCTACTTATAGTCTCTCCTGAGGGTTGACTTCCATATACTGAAATGGAATATAGAGCTATAAGCAGTTATTACAGGTTCCAGGTAGGTGAGAAGGAAGGTGATGAGGGGAATTTATGAAAGGCAAAGTTGATAAATTACCTTTAAGGTCTGTTTGGTTGAGGGATTTTGGAGGGAAGGGGAGGGGAGAGATTATTTTAAATTATATTTTTGGTTCAATTTTTTTAAGGGGAGGGGAGGGGAGCAAAATCCCTCATAACCCAATTTTGGCTTCCCTCCCAAAATGGGGGGTTTTGGAGGGAAGGGGATGGAAGATTAAATAATTTAAAATAAAATTACTTAAATATCTTTATATATAATATAATATAAAAGGCTATAAGGATATACAAGTAAATTAATCTCTCCCCTGTATTAAAATCCCTCATCTCCTCTCCTGAACCAAACATGCAAAGTCTTCCCTCCCTCCCCTCCCTTCCTCTCAACCAAACACAAAATCAAATTAAATCTCTCCCCTCCCCTCCCCTCCATTAAAATCCTTCCCCTCCCCTCCCCTCATTTGAACCAAACAGACCCTTAGGTAAGAGGAGAACCGATTCTGGTGAACGCAGAAGCTAGGGAAAGCAGCTTCAGATTAAACGCAAGTTGAGGGTCATACGCACGATGGGAGGGGAGAACTGAACACGCAACCAAACGACCTTGAATCAACCTTGAATTGTGTTTTTCAGCATTGACTCACATTTGAGGTGGTGAGACGCGCAACCAAACAGACGCGTAGCAGGGTCCCGTGTCACTGGCCATTGGATCCCGGGTTGTCCTTACATGTGGACGGTAGAAGTGAAGGGGCATGTGTCACACCTTCTGCATTATTAAATCTCTATGTGCCCATGCATATTAGGGAGAACGTTTGGGGCAGTTGGACCCTTAGGAAGGATCGTTTTTAGTATTCTTAGAACGTTAATTGATTGGGATAAAACCTTTAATCAATTAGAACTCGTGAGAATTCCATTTTTGAACTTTGTGTAACTCTAATCGATCGGCCTTTATCCTTAATCGATTAGGTGTTAAACTTTTGCTTTTCGAAAATTCAGAAGCTTTAATCGATCAACTATCTGTTGTGTTGATCGATTATATACTACAAGAAAATTCGGATTTACCGATGGGCATATACCGACGGTCTCTACCGATGGTCAGAGACCGTCGGTTAAACGTTGGATTTTCCGACGGCCAAGCCGTCGGTAAAACAACAAGTCCGTCGGTAAATTTACCGACGGTCAATGCCCGTCGGTAATTTCAAAGATATTTCATTTACGCGCCTATTTTTCAAATACCGACAGCCTTATACCGTCGGTAAGTTAAAAACCCGCTTGCACGCCTTCAGCTTTATCGACGGCCTAGACCGTTTGCAAAAAAGCCGCTTGCACGCGCGATAATAATCAGAAGCCAGGCCTCCCCTTTCTCCTCCATCTTCATCCCTCTTCTCTTTCACTTCCCTCTCTTCCTCCGCCCCTACCACTACGCCGCCACCACCACCACGCCCACACCACCACCAGGCCGCCACCACCACCACCACTCTATTCTCTCTATTCTCTCTGCTCACATCGTTCTCACTCTTTCTCTCCACCACCACCACCACCACCGCGCCACACCACCATGTCTTAGTCGCCACCACCACCGCTTCCTCCGCCACCACCACCACCACCGTGTCTCTCTCTCTCTGCCTCATCTCTCTCTCTCTATCCGCCGCCACCTCCACGTAACACCATCTCGCCGCCGCCACCTCCACAAAGACCACGCGTCCGCCGCCACCACCTCCACAAGACTTCCGCGCCACCTCCACAAAGACCGTGGTCCGCCGTCACCTCTGCCACCACCGTCTATTCTCTGTCTCTATTCGCCCTTCTTTGTTCGTGTTTTTTTCTTCCAAATCGCAAATTGATTTGGTGTTCCTTTTCGATGTTTCAGAACGATTGAAAGTTCTTGAAGTGATTTGAAGGTTTTTGACGTGATTTTGAAGGTTTTTGGTGCATCAAGGTATTCTTTGTGGCTTGACCTCCAATTTTGTGTTCTGTGATTTTGGGAACTAAGGTTTGTTTGTATTCCCTGTTGTTGGTATTTGATTTTTGTTTTAGTAGCTTTGCAAGAGTAGCAATCGCATGAGATTATTAGTTGTTTGATGGTTGTTCTCCGTTATTGATTTTGTGGATTGTTAGTTGTTTGACTGGTTGCTCTGCTCTTATTGATTTTGTGGATTGTTAGTTGTTTTAAAAGTTTAGGATACTTATATTATGTCCAAGGTTAAAAGTTTGTCTTAAGCATGCTAATTAGAAGGGAAAAAAACAATTCTAGGTGGCGATCCTCGCTTCTAAGTTAGCATCATGATTTGAAAAAATATTGAAAAAATATTGGAATAAAGTCTTAAATACTGCAAACCTATGCCTTTGTTCGCTTTGTTGTAATTCGATTATTTTCGCTTTATATGCTCATGGTGACCAATGTTGACAACAAACAGACAATGTCTTTAGATGGAAACCGTGGTCGAGGTAGGGCTTCCAGGAGGCCGATGATGTCCGCAAGGGAGTATCGGAATAGCTTTGTGACGATTGAGGATCGCGATGCTCGCCATCGTGATCCTCCTATACTTCCAGGAGGCCGATGATGTCTGCGAGGGAGTATCGAAATAGCTTTGTCATCGTGACTAAGGATCATGCCGAGGATCGTGATTTGATGAACTAGCATGGTGATCCTGTGAGGCCTGTAGAGCTACCTGGGTGATGCTCATCGAGGGACATACATCGCTCAGGTCTCCAAATGATGACGATGAGATCTTGGAGTATACTCCATCCACACCGGAGTATTCTCCAATAGAGAGGATTACACTCCGACCTCACCGAGTATTTTCCAATCGGAGAGGATTACACTGGCCCACACCAAAATATTCTCCCACCGTAGTGATTACACTCCATCGACTCCTTCGGAGGATTCTACCGCCCGATTTTGTCCTGGGACCCCTCAAGGAGCCGCCACTAGCTAGCCTCTATTTTATATTATGCATGTTATGTACATTAGTATTTGATCGCTTTAACATTTTAATTGGATAAATGTATTAGGATAATATATGATGTATGTCTTTACATTTGTGCTTTTCTATTTAATTTTTGTCTTAAGCCTAAGTTCCAATTATTCCAACGTTTCAACGATTGTTCAAAAACCAGGCCGCCACCACCACCACCACCACTCTATTATGCTCTATTATATGTTTTACATAAGGAGGTTAAATAGCTTTTGAGAATTCATGATTTGATAAAAATAGTGAAAGCCAAAAAGCTTACTTGGGGTTTATTTGGAATTATTTTATAACATGATTGTTGTTTGGTTGGCATCCTGCTCATTTTTGTTGATTGCTATTTGGTAGCTTGTTAGTTAAAATTTTCTATGTTTTTTCTGTATTTTTAGTTCAAGGCCACGACATTGCTCCGAGACTGCCACTCACATCGAAGGACGTGGACACTCTCTTGTTCTGAGAATTAGGTATGCACTCTAACGAAATGTCGGTTGACTCATTGGGTGGAAAAGGGTTGGCTGTTGACCCCCACACTGTCATGTTTTTTTGTTTTGCTTCATAGTTCTCTCCAGAGAGAGAATTTTGAGGTGATGTGTGTTTTGGCTAACAAAGGATGTTTTATGTTGAAGTGATGTATAGTTGTCGTAGTTTTCGAACAAGATATCAATCCACATTGAAATTGATTTTCGATTCAAAATTGAATTCAATTGAAGAGTAACTCTATTTTTTTTAAAAAAACATATTTTTTTTTTAAAAACAGTAGTAGTTCTAGTGGTCGACTCGCTTTTTTTTTAAAAAAAAAATTTCATTATTAACAAAAGGTACCGGAATAAGAAAGGGTAACGCAGATAAAATACGAGCTTGTTTTATAGCAATCGTAATTAATCGTTGTTATTTTAAGGTCAATCTATTCACGCGTCTAGATAATATTTTTGACGAATTCGAGGGGTCCCGTTGAGTTCTTCATAATCATAATATTTTGGATTCGTATAAATGACTCAATAGATCACCTTTTCCTATGTTTCAAAAAATCCCATTTCATTTTTTTTTAATGATGTTTTTGAAAAATGAACTTCATTAATTGATTCAAAACCCCTCTTTCTGGATAATATATGTCGATACTTTTTCTTTTAAGTTGAAAGAAAAGTAAAAGAGAGAAGGAATCACTCGATTTACTTCTCTCCACAGAGGGAATTTTGTTTGATGTATATTTTATGTTAGAGTAAGGTAGCATGTAGATTATTCATTTAGCAAGCAACACATAAACTCAATTTCAGTAAGTGAATCTCTGATTCTATGTTCATGCTACGTCTCGCTATACTTATAGAAACCAATTTATATTGAGATAGTAACCATATTAATCTCCAAAATATTTGCAGATTATAACTATATACTATACTATAAATACAAACAACGTTTATTAAACTAAAAAATTTAACATATGAAAGACATATTATTACACAAAGACATGAATTCTGTCGAGGAAATTGATTCCCAAATTAATCGTATCAGACACTAATTATAAACTATTAAAATCCTATATTTGATGAATTTAATTATGTGATGATCTTATTTTTTAAAAAAAATAATAAAGTAACCAATTTTATGTTGTTTAGAGATACCATCAACTCGCCTTGGTTAATGTAGTAGATTACGTGCTAGGCTAGTTTTTAAGCTGCAGAAATGTAAAATGATTGTTTTTGGCCAATTAATGGATTAGGATGTATGGTAGATGTGACCATATAGGAGCTCTAATTGCATGGCATATACCAAGCCAAACCACTATGAAAACAAAAATTGTTAAAAGGATTTATGCTTCCCTTGCCGTCGGTATGCTTGTTTAATTCTATCCTTTAAGAGGATGTCAACTTTCAACATGTTACTTTTTAATTATTGATGAAATGGATGTTTGATTGTTGTTATTAGTATCGGAGAAAAGCCTTAGCTTCCCGTTTGAGGTTCAATATATTATTGAGTGCGTGTACTCTTTTAGATACCACGTGTTCATTGTATATTGAACCTTGAATTGTCCAAGTCGGACAGTTTGGGAAAAAACTTTTTCTTTACTTGTATAATAGTTGTTGCTTGATTCTCGTATCTTGATATTTGATGAAATTTCGGTTAGATTCATTTCCTTTTGTTCTCTGGGTGCATACTTGATTGCCTTGTTCCTAATCTGCGATCATTTTGTGTACTCAGAGACCAATGGGAAATGTCAATAAATTTTGTCAAGTATAAGATATGAGAATTACGAATGACTATTATACGAAGTTCTGAAAAAGTTTTTCCTCGAATGGGATAGTGGTCATACCATTTAAAGAAAGAGAGCGGTTGTAAGAATGTCATGTCTTTGAAATTGTCATTTTTTTTTGACATGCGAGAAGATGGAATTTTTTCCTTCAATCGTAGTTGGATGTATGATAGGTTGTATCCGGAAGAGGGGTTTGAAACAATCTTTGCGATGGGATTGATCACTTCGTTCAAGTCGCAATGGCACACGAAGATTTCAAATTAATGGAGGGATTAGATGTCCGTGCCTTAAATGCGATTGCAGAAAGATCAAGAGCCCAGGAGAGGTCATGCTGCACCTGCAGAGAGTTGGATTTATGCCTAATTACTGGATTTGGACTAGACATGGTGAAGAGTTACCTCGGGTTGGATTAGGGGTTGGCGATAATTGCACAGGTGCTTCAAGTAATTGCGTAGATACGAGATATGGTGAGCAGATTGAATTGATGCAAAATATGGTTTGTGATGCCTTGGGGGTCAACGTATCATTCGAGGAGCCACAATATGATGACACAGATGAACTTCCAAATGAGACTGCACAAAGATTTTATAATCTCTTGTTAGAAACAAATAAGCCGTTGTTTGAAGGGTCTGCCGACTCTAAGTTATCAATGTGTGTGAGACTTTTAGCTCTCAAGTCCAACTGTGGTGCTACGGATGTGTGCTTGGATCTCGTAACGAAGATGATGTTGGACTCGTCACCTATCAGAGATGGTTTGCCAAAGAGTTATTACGAGGATAAAAGCTTAGTGTCCAAATTGGGGTTGGAATCTAAAAGGATTGATTGTTGTGTGAGAGGGTGTATGTTATATTACGACAATGAATTTGGTAAAACGATAAGCGTTGGTTGAATGCAAATCTGTGGTAAGCCAAGGTATATGTCACATCGATAATGGGAAGGGTAGACAAAAACCAGTTCCACAGAAGGCAATGTTTTATTTGCCAATTATTCCAAGGCTGCAGAGAATGTTTGCGTCAACACAGACTGCAGACAAAATGACTTGGCACTATGAGAATAAAAGTACTTCAGGTATGTTGCGACATCCTTGTGATGGTGAAGCTTAGAAGCACTTTGATCGTGTGAATCCCGAATTTGCAGCAGATCCACGTAATGTACGACTTGGCTTATGCTCTGATGGTTTTACCCCATATGTTCAATCAACGGCGAAACCTTATTCTTGATGGCCAGTTATTGTTACCCCATACAATCTTCCTCCTGATATGTGCATGTCTAAGCCCTATATGTTCTTGACTTGTATTATACCGGGTCCAGATAATCCAACAGATGGTATTGACATCTACTTACACCTCTCATCGACGATCTCAAAAGGTTGTGGAATGGCGTTGTGACTTATGATGTTGCACGAAAGAAGAACTTTACAATGAGGGCAGCTCTTATGTGGACCATTAATGACTTCTGCATATGGCATGTTGTCCGGTTGGGGTACTCATGGTAAGATGGCATGTCCCATTGCATGGAGCATACAAAGGCCTTTACCTTGAAATTTGGGGGAAGAGTTCTTGGTTTGACTCACATCGCAGTTTTTACCAGCAGATCATCCATTTAGGCGGAATAAGAACGCCTTTCAAGAAGGGGAAGTTGAATTAGATGGCCCGCCGAGGTTGACATCCCAATGATTTTTACGAGTTATGGATCCGCCAAAAATCACGATTTTGGTGAATTGGATCGATTTGAAGGATATGGACAATGGCACAATTGGACTAAAAGAAGTATTTTTGGGATTTGCCGTATTGGAAAGATAATTTGTTGAGACACAACCTTGATGTTATGCACATTGAGAAGAACTTTTTTGACAATGTTTTTCTCACGTTGATGAACGTTAGAGGAAGAACGAAAGACAATGATAAGGCCAGATCGACTTACCACTTCATCGTAGTTTAAAGGACTTGCATTTGTGACTTCGGTCGAATGGGAAAACCCTGAAACCCAAAGCACATACTCTTTAACTGTTGAGGAAGCTATGTCGATCTGTCGGTGGATAAAAGAACTTGAATGCCAAAGCGGTTATTCTTCTAATTTGGCAAGATGTCTGATGTGAACAAAGGAACAATGATTGGGATGAAAAGCCATGATTGTCATGTATTCATGGAGTGTTTACTTCCTATTGCATTTAGTTCCTGTAGTCAAATATTTTAAATCCACTTACGTAACTGACCAATTTTTAAAGATTTGTGTTCTGCAACATTGAGATGATGATCTTATCAAGATGGAGCAGAACATACCATCATTCTTTGTAAGTTGGAGAGAATATTTCCCCTAGTTTCTTTGACTCTATGGAACATCTCCCAAAGGTGCATCTTGCACATGAAGCTAGGCTTGGTGGACCAGGTTCAATACAGATGGATGTATCCATTCGAAAGGTAATATAATCAAATATTCTTTAACATAATTATTCATTGCCGGGTTAAATGTTGAAATGTTGATCACCAACCTTGTTATTCTCAGTAGATTTATGGGTGACTCAAAACGGTCGGTGAAAAATAAGGCCAGGGTCAAGGATCTATTTGTGCAACTTACTTACACCGTGAGACAATTCATTTCGCTCCCATTATTTTACGAACTTCATGCCGACACCAACAAATAATAGGAATGAAATAGAAATTGAAAGTGAAAGACACCCGCTGGCCTTATCGGTGTTTTGCCTTCCGGTCGTCATCTTTGGAAAGGAGTGAAGTCCTGGTTAACGGGAGAAGATTGGAAGTCAAGACACGCGTTCACGTGTTGATCAAGCTGTCTTGAAGTATCACCATATCTTACGTATGTATACTTTTGACCACTTTCAATTTATTTAGTCCACACCTATTCATGATCATTTGTTTGATAATGACTTGTTCAGGGCATTCTTGTTAACTAAGCCCACAAGCGAACAAGACTCTTCTGCCTATATTCATGAATATTTCCCAACGTGGTTTAGGAGCCAGGTATGTATTTTTAGTCCTATTTCAACTATTTGTTGTTTAAAAATACAAAAGATTGTTTGCAAAAAGGAACCCTAAATCACTTGTGCATGTGTATACGCAGGTGTATAGCGAGTCAGAATCGCCCATAATCGAACACTTGAGAAATTTATCTCATGGTCCTAAATCACGTGTAAAAGAATGGCACACGTATTTCAGAACGGTTACAAATTTCAAACTCGCCAAAAACAGAGGGGAAAAACAGCTTAACAATGGAGTTTATGTAAAAGGTGCCACAGAGGGAGGTGAAGACGACTTCTACGGCGTGATTCAACATATATATGAGTGGCGTACAATACTTTAGACTATACTAAAAGAATAGTGCTATTTTATTGTAATTGGTTTGATCCGTCAAGTAGAGGCACAAGAATGGATCGCAAATATAATACTGTTGACATATGCATGAGCAGAAGATACCAAATGTTTGATCCGTTTATCATAGCACAACATGTAAGATAGGTGTATTATGTCCCTTATCCGTCAACTCGAAGGGACAAACAAGGTTGGTGTGTTGCAATAAAGACAAAACCAAGGGGTCGCATTGAAGCAGATGATCCACAGGAAGAAGTGGCTTATCAAGTGGATGACATGTCTCATGCCACCGTAGTAAAGGACGTTGAACCCATTTGTCGACTACGTGACGATCCAATCACATATGAAGATGTAAATGGAGATGAGGAATTAAATGAAGAAGTGGCAAAACCATCAAGATCTGAAGACGATGCTAAAGCGAGTGGGCGTAATGAGCGTAATAAATTTGTTTAACTTTTTACAATTAGAGAATTTAATGTCTAACAACATATTTTATTTTGTCGATTATTTTCATATAACTTGTTTATTTTTGGAATTCATTTTTAATATTGTTATGTTTAAATATAATATTTCATGATCAAGTATTATTGAATTGCTCTATAGACATATATGGCATCGAGGAGGTTCAGTTCGACTTCCACCACCCAATAGTGGTCAGCGGAAGGGAAGGGCATCATTGCCGACCCCTCGCCGTCGGGAGGCCGAACATTATTAGGATTGATGATGCCGGCTATGCGATGTTGTCATCCACACACGTCAGATACATCTACGCCTACACAGCTCCAAATGAGTTCGCCCCTACGCAGCCTTACGTCACATTGGGCACCTACACAAAGATGCAGACCTTACGTGATCGACACCCATTTACATGATGCCCACCCCAGGGTTCCAGAGACACACTGCCGCTTCTTCCTCTCATTTTGTGTTTGAGGCGGTGCGACACTCATGTGTCCGATCAGGAGTATAGTGTGGGCCAGGCACCTGATCAGACCGGGGTTCAGCAGGACGAGGAGGTTGAGCAGCAGCAGGATGAGCAGGAGGTCGTTGATGATATTCAGATGCTGCATGATGGCCGAGTTGCTATCAGGCCAGCTGGTAGAGGGTGAGTATGTAGGTTGAATACACATTTTTGCCCCTTATCTTTTTTTTAGTTTTCAATTTCGTCCCTTATCTTATTTTAGTTTTCATTTAAGTCCCTTAAACTTCAAAAATCACATCAATTTCGTCTTTTCTGTTTATTTATTCATATTTTCTTAGGCAAATCACCATCTGACATGTGGCAGAAAAATAAAATAAAATAAAACAAACTGCCACGTGTAAGATGGTATTTCGTCTAAGACAAAAAAAGAATAATTAAAAAGAAAGGACGAAATTGAAGTAATTTTTATAACTTAATGAACTTAAATGAAAACTAAAAAAAAAGGATAAGGGACGAAAATTACAGTTGAACCTATATATTTTTAACTTGTTTGGTATGTTGTTATTGTTTAGGTTCCTTCCGTTAAAGCCAGCTGCGAAGGCTATCACGGAAGTAATTGAGCAAAATTACCACAGCTATTGGCCCACCTGGGGGACGCTGACGGTGGCTGAGCGGAGGCACATGTTCAATTCTTTCAGAGTAAGTTGTTTATTTTTTTTTTGCTGCGTATTATTTTTTTATTTCATGAATCTCAATTATTTTTAATAACGTATTATATTAATACAGGAGAGGGTTTCTTGGAAGGAAGAGCAGGAGGAGCAGATCAAGAAGAACTTCCATATGAAGGCTTCCCACCGCCTATCTGATATGCTTAGAGATGCCCGCCTCAATGGGCCGCCCACTTGGATAGGAGATGAGATCTGGCAGCAGCTACAAACGCACTGGAACTCCCTTGAGTTCAAGGCGGTAAGCGAGAAGGCGAAGAAGAATAGAGCCTCTGAAAAGGGTGGGAGCTTGTATACTGGAGGTTCGGTCAGTCAGGCGCAGCACGCAGCTCGACTTGTATGTTTTATATTATTATTATTATTATTATTATTATTATTATTATTATTATTATTATTTAGTTAAGCTTTTTTTATTAAATAATTACAATCTCGTGATTTGCAAAGGGAGGTCTGATTACGAGCTCCATTGTGCAACTCATATTAGGAGAGGTACCGGTGAGTTTGTCGATGAGCGGTCGAAGCGGACCCAGGTAATTATAAAACATAATGAATAGTTTTTTAACAATGTTTATATTGTTTTATTACAATAAAAATTGACTAATTTGTTTATGTTTGACAGGAGGAGTTTGAGGCGAGGATGTCTCAGGTTAGATCTCAGACATCCTCATGTTCCCCGTCTCAGAGCCCAGAGGATCCAGCTGCGTCGCTGATGATTTGGGCAGATGTTATTGGCGGCAAGAAGAAGGGTCGCCTATACGGTGCTGGCGACCTTGCCAAAGAACTACAAAAAGTGGCCCACCGCTTGCCTCTGCGGAGAGTCGCCCAAATCAGCCGATCGTCCGCATGGATGAGCGGGAGATAGCAGAGTTGAAGTGGACCATGGCGAAGCGGCGGCGATTAGCGGCCGGCAGCCGGATCGCGGCCGTCCAGCAGAGGAGGTTCACGGACGGCTGCCATTTTGGCTCAGGTGCTGCAGCGACAGGAGGATCTGTACCATTTGCTAGCTCGCCAGCCGCCTCCGCCTCCGCCTCATAGTACTGGTGATCATGTCGATGATGTAGATAGTGATAGTGATCATGATCATGATTATCAGGACTATTAGTTATGTTTGTATTGATATTTTTTTATATTTTCGGATATTTTTTATTACTGTTTTGTTCGTCGAATTTTTTTATTTATTTGTTACGTTTCTTTTTTTTAATTTGTTTTATAGTTATGTTATCGCATTACATTTTTAAATACAGAAAGAAATTAATTATTAAATGTGATAACTAGTAATCGTTAATTAAATGGATAAATAAATTAAATTGATTACAGAAATTAAAATTAAATAATTTAAAAAAGTAAATAATTTTTAATAAAAATAAATATTTAAACAATTTTCAAAAAAAAATTTAAGTTCGGATTTACCGACGGTCATGGCCGTCGGAAATGTCATCGGAATTACCGACGGGTTAAAACCGTCGGAAAAACCGTCGGAAACTTACCGACGGCTTAAAGCCGTCGGAAATGACATCGGAAGTTCCGACGGGTTAAAACCGTCGGAGAAAACCGTCGGAAATTTACCGACGGGTTAAAGCCGTCGGTATGTATTTGCGACGCGCAGTTTACCGACGGCCTATTGTCCGTCGGTAATCCGTCCGAATTTTTTTATTACCGACGGTATTTGTGGATTACCGACGGCTTTTGGCCGTCGGTAATCCCGCTATTTCTTGTAGAAGCGCAGAATCTATAGAAACATTAAAATGTTTCCATTTCATCATGGAGCTCTCAATGCCTATAAATTCTTCATTCTAATCGACCAAAACCCTATTGGTAGCCGTGTGAAACCTTCTGAAACCCTAGAAATCACCCTTTCTCTCTTTTGATCGCGTTCTTTATTTTTTCGGTGATTCGAAGTTATCATTCATTTTGTTTCGGTTACCTGTCAATATGATGAATATATATCTCTTATCATTAATGCGACGATACGACTTGCAATTATCTTTTATGGTATCAGACTTTTCCTCTCTAGCCTAACAACTTTTCACGATCCTGCTATGGCTCCTCCCTCCACTACAAGAAAAACCGAGCTTACCGACGACTTATTAACGACAGACACAAGCCCGTCACAAAAGAAGAGCATTTCCGATGGCCAATGCCGTCGGTAAGTCTCAACACTGTTCGCTGTTGCTTACCGACGGCCTTACCCGTCGGTACGTCTCATCTGTCATTCGTTGTTGCTTATCGACGACTTAGCCCATCGGTAAACTTGCGGTCTTTTTGATTCCCTCCACATTTTCAAATACCGACGATCGACAGTTTAGTGTACCGACGGGCTATTTGAAAAGGTAGCCGTCGGTAAGGCCGCATATGACCGTTCAGATTTTCAACGAGCTGACCCGTCGGTAAATAAAAAGAGACCATCGGTAACCTGCGTTATGAAGCAGAACACGACTTTCTCCCCCCTCACTGTTCAGACACCGTTCTTTCTTATATATATATATATCTCTCTCTCTCCCTCTCTGTGATAGCTCCCCATCCTGTCTCCGACCACCACACCACTTCCACCACATAACAACTCCGGCCACAACCCCTCTCTCTCTCTCTCTGTGTCTGTCGCCGCCACTGTCCCTGTCTCTCTCTTTGAAGAAAAGTCTCTCTATCTCTCTCTGTTTCTCCTGCGACCACCACCAGCCACCACCGCCCCTGTCCGTCTTTCTCTCGTCCCTGTCCCTGTCTCTCTCTCCCCACTGCCCCTCTTCCTGTTTCTCTTTCTAGCCCATCGACTCTCTCTTGCCCCACCGCGGAGACCTCTCCCTCTCTCCGGCCAGCCACCGCCTCTCTCACCGGCACGCACAGCTCCAGTGACTCTCCCAACCGGCGTGCACAGTCTGAATAAAGCGCAAAACACGACCCATAGGTCCTACCAAGTCTCCCACCGGCGCTCCCACCGACGCTTTCACTGCTTCTGGCACTGCCGCTACGAGGTTGGTTCCATTCACATGTGGCAGAAATTTTATTCCATGATTAGGACTGAAATTGTGATTAGGACTTAAATTGTGACTATAATTTTGTTGAAATTTGGTATTATTATAGAAGGAACTAAAATTGTAATTAGGACTGAAATTGTAATTTTGGTATGATTTGTTGGTATGATTTTAAAATTGTAATTAGGACTGACATTGTAATTTTGATGTGATTTTTTGGTATGATTTGTTGAAATTAGGACAAAAACTGTAATTTTGTTGAAATTTGAAAATAGGGACTAAAATTTGATTCTACGATTATGGAAGGATTAAGAGCCCAGGTCAGGTCATGCATCACCTGTATTCAGTTGGATTTAGGCCTAATTACCAGATTTGGACTAGACATGGTGAAGAGTTGCCTCGGGTTGATTTAGGGGTTGGCGAAAATTGCACAGGTGCTTCAAGTAGTTGCGTAGATACGGGATATGGTGAGCAGATTGAATTGATGCAAGATATGGTTTGTGATGCCTTGGGGGTCAACGTATCATTCGAGGAGCAACAATATGATGACACAGATGACCTTCCAAATGAGACAACACAAAAATTTTATAATCCATTGTTAGAAACAAATAAGCCATTGTTTGAAGGGTCTGCAGACTCTAAATTATCAATGTGTGTGAGGCTTTTAGCTCTTAAGTCTCGCTGCCTCTGCCTCTGCCTCTGCCTCCTGGTACTGATGATGCCAAGGACGCGGATGGTTTAGAGCATCTCATGCATGATCAGGACTATCAGGATTATTAGTGTTGTTTGTACTTATTCTTTTTTATATTTTGATATTCTTTGGATATTTTTTTTAATTTATATTACGTTTCTTTTTATTTTGCTTTTTAGTTTACGTTGTCACATTTCTTAATATGGAATAAATTAATAATTAAATAACTAAATAAATAATTATAATTAATTAATAATAAATAAAATTAATAAAATAATTTAATAAAAAAATTAATCAATTAAATTAAATTAAATTAATAGTTAATTAAATTATTAATTAAATTAATAATTAATTAAATAAATCAATTAAAAAATTAATTAATTTAAAAATTAATCAAAATAAATAAATAAATAAATAAATAAAGTAAAAAATGTAATCATTTAATTTAATTAATTAATTCATTTAAAAAAATAACAATACTGACGGGTACAGTCGTCGGTAATCACTGTCTCGCATTATCGACGGTCTCTTCCGTCGAAAAACTACTCAAGGCTGTGTCCGTCGGAAATTACCACCGGTTTTTTGACCGACGGGTTAGCCCGTCGGTAATCCCAACGGAAAAAAAAACCGTCGGTAATCGTTTGCAACGACCGTTTTACCGATGGGCTGGTGGTCGTCGGTAAATTAATGTTTTCGATGGCTTTTTTGCATTACCGACGACTTTTTATCGTCGGTAACGCTGCGTTTTCTTGCCGTGCTTTGATACTTCCTCGACTGACTCTTTGGTTACTCCTGAACCAAAGGAGTTGGTGGAATTTAACACGTCCACCTAGGTCCCTATCAAACTCAATTCCACTAGTTACCCTGCTTGGGATAAACAACTTCACTCTCTCCATGTTGGATATGACACTGGTGACACTCCTTGTCCTCCTACTACAATTCACTCTGGTGACAAGGTAGTGTCTAACCCTGCTTGTTCCTTATGGATCCGTCAAGATAAACTCCTCTACATAGCTCTCCTTGACTCCTGTGATCCTAAAGCCCGATCTGTTATGTCATCTGTTGATATTTCTCGCGATGCCTTGCTCTCCCTCCAACGAGCCTTCTCCAACAAGTCTCGTTCTCGCATTATGTCTCTTAAGGAATGTCTCAGTTCAATCTCCAAGGGTACATTATCTACAATTACCTTCAATCTATCAAGTCCATCTCGGATGAGTTATCTCTTACTGGACATCCACTTGATGATCTTTATTTGGTCATTCATGCTCTCAATGGTTTGGGACCCTTTTTTCGGGAATTCTCGACCTCTGTTCACACGCGGGATTCTCCAATACTCTTTCATGAACTATAATATAATTAAGTTGGTTGATTTTGAAATGTTCCTACAACGTGAGGAACACTTGAACACTCTTCTATCGGTGACTGCTAATCATGTTCAGCGCCGTCATCATGGCCATGGTTATGGTCGTGGCCGAAATTCTACCAATGACGCTTCTGATCCCGTTGGTTTCAACACCAAGAAAGCTTCTGTTGTATGTTAATATTGTGACAAGCCTGGTCACTCAGCTAGAACATGCTACAAGATCCATGGTTTCCCTAACACACCATGTCATCGATTTGTCTGCCAAAGTTGCTCAGGTCACAACTCCCATCTTACTCTACCCCTCCCTCATGGCTGTTTGTCTCAGACACATTCCATCACATCACAAATGACAGGAGCAATCTCTCCATCAAGGGTGACTATAATGGAACTGATAACCTACAGGTTGCAAATGGTAATCATCTACCTATCACACTCGTTAGTTCTGCCACCATTTCCACTTCCTCTTCTCATTTACAACTTTCAAATATTTTATGTGTTCCCAATGTCACTCAAAATCTAATATATGTTTCTCAGTTATGCCAGACTAATAAAGTCTCTTTTGATTTTTTTCCTTGGAATTTTGAGGTAAAGGATCTTCGCATGGGGGAGATACTTCTGCACGGGCTAAATGAAGATAATGTGTACAAGTTCTCTCCTTCAATGTATACCCCACACACCTTTATTGCTCGAGCCACCCCTTCTCTTTCTAAAAATTTTGGTGCAAATTACCTATGTGTAAACCCGATTTTCCATACACGCATGAAGCATCTGGCCATCGACTACCACTTTGTTCGAGATCTTAAACGAACTTCAGGTCTTTCATGTCCCTTCCAGTCATCAACTCGTTGATTTGTTTACCAAGCCACTATCCCGAGCAAGATACCAGTTCCTTACTTCCAAGATTGGAGTCGTTGACTCCTCCTCCATCTTGCGGGAGCGTATAGGAAAGTTGACTCAACATTTAATTACCTGTTGTATTCTAGGATGTGATTGATTAAAATTATCTTATACATTATTAGCATAATAATTTAATTAGCTCCTAGAATAGCTCTTAGAATATTTTATGTATTTAATAGCCATTATTAGCTGCTGAACTTTAGGAAAGCTGACATGCCAATATGATGTGTGTGTGTATCCCTTATTATCAATGAGAAGATACAACTTGCAATTATCTTTACTATTGACGAGTCGTTAATGTCAAAATTGTAAGTTTGGTTTATTTAAATAATCAAGCTCGATTTCAAGTTTGAGTTTGTTTATTTAATTAAACAAATGAGTTTGATCGAACATTTAACTAATCAAACTCAAATAATGCCCAGATAAAAGGATGGTTGGGGCAGGAGAGAAAGGAGAGTGGGGCATGTTGATTGATGATGATACTCCCTCCATTTCAAAACATTTGATGTTTTGGCCTTTTAGTTTTGTGCCAAAACTATTGATGTTTTATATATTCAAGACTAAATTAATTTTTTTCTTCTATTGTGTACCCTTGATGTTCTAAGAGACTGTTGTGATTGAGTTTTTATGAGACACTAGTATCCAAACCAATAGCTAACCACCTATCAATGATAACTAATCTCTTGACTCTTCATTATCCAATTATTGATGACTAATGGTGGTTCCAACAACACATGACTCATCACATAATAGTTGAAACACATGATTAATTGGGGATATTTTAGACTATATATATACTAATTAATGATTTTTTATTTCATGTGCAAAAGGCCAAAACATCAAATATTTTGGAATTGAGGGAGTAATAACAATAATTTTGGTCGCTTGCACAAGTGGGAAAAGCAAAAGAGCATTTAAGAGTGTAAGCTAGCATTTATTACTATTTAAGAGTCTCTTTCGACCTCTCTCACACACACCACACACAAAAGGCTGCTCCATCCATCTCTATTTTGGGTTGGGTCATGTGTTTGTGATGCTAGATGCAGACCCCTTCTTCCTCTCTCACTCTCTCTCTCTCTCTCCCTTAACAGATATTTTTTCCAGTTGCGTACCTTCTTTCTCAACCTGCCTTCTTCAGTCTTTCTGCAAAAGCAGTAATAACCACTCACAACCCTATCTATACCTCAGTAGTACTCATCATCACTCTAACGAGATCTGATCTGACTACGTGTCATGTCTACGTGTTGCATGAGCAAGATGTCCCTCTCTTGTGTGACCAACACCACAACCCTGAACCCCTCATATCATAACTTGAAGATGCAGATGAAGAGAGAGAGAGAGAGTGTACAAAAGGATTTGGTTGGAATTTGTGTTGTGTTGTGTCTTTTTTCTTTTTTTCTTTTTTTTAATTTTTTCTTTTTACTATTTTTCTCCTGCTTATAGACTTGTCTGGTTTTTCTACTCACTTCTTATCTTTTGCACTCGGTTCTCTCTCACTCACCAAACAATTTTTTAGCATATGCTGTTTTTTTTTTTTTTTTTTAATCTTCTTCTTTTTGCCATATATGTTTCCATTAACGGGTAAGTCTTTTTTTTTTCCCTCTTCAGATCTGATTCAATTATTTGTATTTTTCACTTTAGAATTTCAAAAATCTTCTTTTTTTTTTCCTGTTAAGTTTCCATATCTGTATGTACTTCATGTGTTTGTTTGAATTTGTTTATTTTGGGACATAGAAATTGACAGAAGAGAGTGAGCACACAGAGGCATTTAGTATACTTCTATACTTTTTCTTTTGTGTGCTCACTGATCTTTCTGTCATTTTCCGGTGCCGGAAGAAATTGTTATCTCTGGTTCTGTTTGTTCCTTAACCACCAACCACTCTCTCTCTCTCTCTCTCTCTCTCTGTGATGGAGCTAGCTAACTAGCTCATGAGAATGATCACTAACTAAAGCAGGTCTACTAGTTACATGTGCTTTGCTTGAATATGCATTCATTCTCAGATTTGTTTTATTATATGTAGTATTATTTACTAGATTTAACATATTGGCATTATCTTTTATCAAAAATATATATATATATATATATATATATATATATATATATATATATATATATTGGCATTACCAAACGGATAAGTGTGACTTTTGATATCACAATTACCTGTTGGAAGGTGCTGCCATGATTACTGTGCTGATCTTAAGGGGCAACTTTTGTTTTTTTAATTTTGTCTCCATATTAATGTATATATGTATGTATCCTAGCAAGGGAATATGGGACCATTCATGTTATATAGTATGGTCCTCACAAATGTGCTAGTAACGTTGGTGTGATGTAACCTTTCATATTTTAAATATCCTGCGCATGTACAAGTTGGCTTTGTTGTTCTCATGACCTCAAAATTATGGCTTAATGCCTTAATTAGATTCTGGTTTTTCTTGGATATTCCTAATTTCAAATGGGTACTATGACAAGTTTTTGTGGATAATGATAAATCTTACAAATCAACCTAACTAAATATATAGGGTTGCTTGTTTAGATCTCATTAGACTACAAAATTGTGGTAATACTTTAGAGATTTTATTGAGAAGTCAAATGAATTAGCTTTTTTCTATTGTTTTTTTAGTTTTACATTCATAAAATTTGTTGGATTTGATCATGATAAACTGATAAATGATGTATTTTAATGAACAGCTGTAGTCTTGTTTTTCTTAAAATTTGAGGCATATTTAGCTATGGATTGGATCTTGTTAGTACATGAATTTGGGTGGCATATCTAAAGTGAAGTGTGCATTTCAAAGTATAATAATAATTGTTGGTTGAGAAATAAAAATTTAAGATTGTAATAATTATATTCACATATATAATAAAATATGAGATTATTAAAATCTCAATTACTGTTTCTAATCATCCATTATAATTTCACATTTTATTTTCTAAGATTTATTCTTCACTTTAAAGAAGTCAAATCCTAATACATAAAGTACCTTTAAGCATGATCTTGAAGAAGCATTGCTATTACTATTACTATTGTGTTTGTTTTATTAATTAAATATCAATTAATTGGTTAGTTGAAATTGATAAGGACGCTAGCAATAGCATAACAACTACTTTCTTATAAATGTGAAATCTCTACTTGCTACAATTGCTTCTATAATTCAATTGAATGAGTGCTGACATTTCTATTCTGTGTCCCAGGCAAGTAGCATCAACAAAACTATTGCTTAGTCAAACAATTCAACACTTTATTCCATGTGAACATGTGTGAGCTATGCAAATTCAATTTTCATAGTCCTATAACTACAAATGGTAATAACTAGCTAGTCTTAGCATAGCTGGTAATTCTCACCTATATATTGACTTGCTTCGGAAAAATTAATGTTACCACAATATTGAACAATAAATAATGATTTTATGTTGATTGAGTTTGTTGGACACTGATCTGCTGTTGATTCTAAAAGCCTTGGAAGAATATATTTAAGAGGTAGATGTTATATCACTGTCAATGGATGTTATCAAGATTTTTGGGTTGACAAAGTCAATGCAATTTTGAATAGTAGTTGATCTATTTTTCAACTGGGATTGTGGACTTTTGAAGATTTTTCAGTTAAAGCCAATTAATGATTTGCTATTTGTGCTTGATATAGCTTCTTTATAATTTCTTTTTATTGCTTCTTTATGTCTAATGTATCAGCAATCCTTTTCATATATATTTTGGTTATCCTTTGTACACTCCATTCAGCATAAAGACAACACCCTAAAGTTAAAATCTCTGCAATAGTAAATGGTGCAGGTATTGGAAGTTAAGGAAGTACACTTCAAGATTTTGAAATGAGAGTATGAGACTTAATTCAGAATGCTTAATTTTATGTTGTTGCATGTCTTTTCTGTATTTAGCTGTTGCAATATTAGTATAAATTAGGTTCATGTCCATGATATTAGGTTGTTATATATCTTGAATAATTGTTTGATGAAATTGAAAGACTTATTTTTTTCCCCCTCATGATTCATGACATAAGCTATTAATCTTAATATATCTGTTTATAAATATATCATGAAATTTATTGTATATTTACTGTTTGTGTTTCAATTCTGCTTGTCCTTCAAAGTAACCATTTGAAAGTATACATGATAATGACTCTTGCGATCATTTATTTTCTCTTATTATCATGATTAATAATTAGATGGAATGGATTATTGATGTAGGAGAAGTTTAATTTTTTTCCTTTTCGTCGACGTTTGGTGTTAAAGCAATTAATCCATGAATTCCACTTTTGCACAAGCCTTAGCAGTGGCAAATGATTTGTTAACGAGGAAGATGATTTTTTTTTTGATAGGCAAATATTAGTTGTTAGTAATTGTTAGAATTGTTAGTTTCCTGGGTTTGAACCCAGGACCTCCAGGTTGCACACCTTCAGTTAATGAGGAATATGATGGAGTCGCACAAAAGCTCTTTGAGGAAATGACACCGGCCAATAACAGTAAGGTTCCCAAGGTGGTGTTGGTTGATTTTGTTGGTAAGGTTCCCAAGGTGGTGTTGGTTGATTTTGTTGGCACACTCAATCTAGTGGATCCACCATGGTTCAGGATTTGCGAGATTGGTTCGAAGTTTGTTGTAATTAAATAGGTAGTTGTTGATCTTGGCAAGCTCTATTGGCAAAAGTGCTTCTTCTCCTTCATCCAAAAACTCGACAGCTGCAACACTCAGAGTTTGTTCCTTGCTTACTTTGATCAGAACCTCTAACTCTTGAACCACAGTGCAGTCTTAGACACCAACCTTACTTAGCTTTACCTCACCCATGTCCTCCCTCCAGCACAATTTGTCCTAGTGTAGCTTGTGTGCAAAGCTCATCGACCATGCTTCCATGCCTCTTCCCCATTTCTCTCTAGTTTTTGAAAATGGTGAGCCCTTCTTGTTGAAAGTAAGCATAGATGGAAGTTGGATTGAATTATCCTATTATTGGTATTACTCGGTTTTTTAGAATTTTGTTTAAGTTGAATAGGCTTAGGACGATTTTGGATTGTCATGCTTCTCCTATAGGGTGGTTTGTGATGAAGCTTTTGTGCATATTCTATGTTTGGTTGGGCCCACGCTTTATCGCTAGGGTTGGCCCAAGAGTGAGGCTGCTAAAGCCTTAGCTTTAGGCCTACCAGTTAAAAAAAAAATATTTTCTATTAGTTTTTATAAAGCAACATGCTCTCAAAAAGATTTAATCTAAAGCTTTCTCACCGAATGTAAAAATGTCTCTCTCAAAATTTGTTTTAGGTCCCGCTCGCACCTAGGTCGGCCTTGTTAATGGCTTCCATGCTTATTACATGGCTAACATCTAGGGTACATTACTTTTTTTTTTTGAATAGCAAAATATATTCAAGTATGGGGAGTATAAGGGATAGTTCAACCGTGACAGTCAAGCACAATGTACAACAGGGATTCCAAAAGGAACTACCACCGAACACCAAAAGAAAAACAGAAACCAGAAAGCCCCCCCACCCATATGGCCAGTCTACCCCTCGAGTGACTACCTATAGTTACACTCGAGAGGATCTGTAAACAACTCATAATAAAGACAAACATCGGGTTTTCCTCTAGTCAAAAACCACCTCCATGACACCACCCTAATCCTCTCTAGCACCTGGTCGTGATCCACCAAACCATTTGTGAAAATGCAATTGTTCCAGACCTCCCAAATGGTTCAAATCACTGCATGCCACACCATGGCAAGCCGCCGCTTAGCACTAGCCCCACGACCAAATGAACAGAACAGTAGGAACGAGGAAGACAAGTCTCTTGGTTGCACCCACATCCACCCTAACCATCTGACGACCACATACCATACAGATAGGGAGAAATGATAGGTAGCAAATAGGTGAGGATATGACTCTCGGTGAGCACCACAGAGGACACAAGACGTCCCCGCAACATCAAGAATAACCTGGCTCCGAAAGAGGTTAACCCTAGAAGGGATCCTATCCAAGAGTAGCTGTCATAAAAAATCTATTGCCTTTGAAGGGGCAATACTCTTCCAAAGAATACCAAGGACCGTCAACTGTAGATGGCGGAAAGGAGTGCATATGCTGAACTAACCAAATATACCCCATCTGACTGCTTACTCCAAACCCATCTATCCTCCTCCGTAGAGAGTACTACCGATGCTAACAGATCAGAGAGTTCGCGTACTAGCCCTTCCTCCCAAACAAAAAGGCTCCTCTGCCAGGTGAATTTCGACTGCCACAACCCTCCCGCCCATCTAGCAATGTCTCCAATCCGGTCATCCTTCTGATTTGAGATGGATAGTTTGGCTATGTTTGTTATTGTCAATGTGAAGGGTGAAAATGCTTCTATTCAGAGGTGCTGGTGACAAGTTCATGATTGAGGTTGTGTAATATAGTAGAGGCATACCTTAGTTCAATTGTGAAGAGTACTGTTGGTTGCAATTGCTTATGTTTTGGTGTGTTTCCTTCCAAGCTAGTCATAGTGGATACTACCACCTAGTAGCTTTTGAGGGAGCGTGGGAGTTGCAGTTAGCTCCTTAGTTGATGAAGGATTGTTAGTTACAATAGTTAGTTACTTATATTACAGTTAGTTAGTTGTTAGTTGCTATGCAATAATGTGTACAAATAAACATTGTATCGAAACATTCATTAGTGTTAAACTTATTCTCCCTTTTGCTCTCTTCCTTCTTCTATTCTGATACTTAATTATTTTCACTAACATATGATACTTTTGTATAAAATATGTACCTAAATATGTAGCTACTAAAATTTGAAAGCATGAAATGCTGCAAGAAAGAAAGAGAGTTAACTAATCTTGATTTACTATCAAGTCTATACTATGTGGAGCATGAAAGTGAGTTTTAATTAATTTGAAGTCTGATGTACTCTTAAATTATACATGGTTTTCTTATGGTTTTGAATATTTTATATTTGCAGGTTGATGCAGATCATGGCATGATGAGGATGTGTTCATTACCACGACTAAGATGTTGCTCTTACATCACATGATGCGGTCTGAGATTTGAATCCTTGGTAGTGTTGTCACAAGTTAAGGTCAACTGAGGCAGCAACTTCCAAAACTGCCTAGCTATTAGGTGGTGACAACATGGGAAATTAAGCTGACTGATGAAGGAGCAGGCCATATTAAAAAAAAATTTGATAATTAAGCACAACAACAATATTAATTATGAAAAATCAATCAGTAGGTCATTGTAAAATTTCAGCATCACGAAATTACTCCAAAAGAGAATTAAAACATTAGTGACTCAACCTATTAAAAATTAGGCTTAATTGCGTTTTTGGTCTTCCAGGTATCGCGTTTGTGCGATTTTGGTCCCTCAAGTTCTAATTGAGCGAATTGAGTCCTCCAGGTATCACAATTGTGCGATTTTGGTCCCCTAGGTTCTAATTAAGCGAATTGGGTCATCTAGGTATCACAATTGTGTAATTTTGGTCCCTCCGTTCAATTGTCATTCATTTTATAACTGAAAATATTGTAATTTTTTTTTAAATTTTTAAACCAACTAACATGTCACCTAGATCAAATTATGTGCTAGGCCATATCCACACGTGATACATCAATATTTTTTTTAGAAATTGAACGACAAAAGGGACCAAAATCGCTTAATTGCAATAATTGGAGGACCCAATTTGCACAATTGGAACATGAGGGACCAAAACAGTACAATCGTAAAACCTGAGGGACCAAATTCGCGCAATTGAAACTTGAAGGACCAAAATCGCACAATCGTGATACTTGAGGGACTAAAAGTGCAATTAAGCCTAAAAAGTATGTCTTACAAAGAAAATTTATGTGTGAACCTTTTTTTCTTTGACATGGGATTAATCCTTTCCATATATTCTATGACTTTAAAGAAGTCACAGTTATTTGTAAAAGTGATTAGCAAGAAACTTCAACAAAGAGGTTAATTACATTTTCATTTTGCTATGGTGATTAGAAGCTTTACATTATGTTTTGATCTTCTAAAGAGTTTCTCCTGGAACTGGTGTTCAAGAAGTCTTGTATATATGCTCATGTTGATGATTTTTTTCTTCAGTGGTACTTTGCTGTTCTTATGGATGAAGGTCTTAGAAGGTCAGACATCAAATTTCAGCAATGCCTGCAGGTATATCAATTATATATGTTGTTACCTACATCATTGGTGCTTTTTGCCATGGGTGACAAGCTTTCTTCATTGAAAATGTCAATAACTTAATTGTAACTGGAACTTAACCTCTTTCTTAAATTGCTGTATCTAGTTTTACATTTGAGATTTTTTTTTGTTCTTTTAAGTTCTTGTTGGACTAATCATGTTGGGCATGGGGTGGTCTTTTATATCTTATTTTGTTTTTGTTAATTTCAAGCTCCAGCACAGTAGGTGCTAGTGAGTCTTACAAGAGGCCTATAGTGAACCTTTATGCAGGCACAGTGCAACATTAATATTTTATTTTATTTTATTTTTTTTATCATTAAGGCATTCCAATAGTGAGGCTAATATGTTTTTTTTAGTAGACGCCGTAATTAGGGTCTTTGGCTCCCCAGTGGCACCCAAGGTATCTTCACAAGCTTCGGGCCTTTTGGACCAGTTATAGGACTAATTTCTAATTTGACCAATAGAGCGAGGGAATTAACCTTTGGTTACTGAGCCTCCCAAATTAGTCACTCTTAAGATTCGAACCGTGTTCTTCTCACTAAGAGTCAAGGCCGCCTCTGAGCATATTTTTTCAATTGAATATTTTTCTTATGCATATATAAATATTATTGAGTGAAACTTTTTCTAGTTTAGTGATTAAAAGGAGCATCTATGGAGATAGTCTAAATTTTGTATCGTGCCTGCCACTAAGCAAATTTGTTTAACTGTATATTCCGTAGTGCATAAATGCTACTTAGTGAACCTTTTCCTGGCAACAATTTGGAGCTCAATAATAGTGTGTAAATGTGTTAAATTTATTTGAAGTCAAACTTTTTTTTTTTTGGTAGACGCCGTAATTAGGGTCTTTGGCTCCCAAGTGGCACCTAAGGTATCTCCACAGGCTTCGGGCCTTTTCGACCAGCTATAGGACTAATTTCTAATTTAACCAATGGAGCGAGGGAATTAACCTTTGGTTACTGAGCCTCCCAAATTGGCCACTCTTAAGATTCGAACCGTGTTCTTCTCACTAAGAGTCAAGGCTGCCTCTGAGCATATTTTTTCAATTGAATATTTTTCTTATGCATATATAAATGTTATTGAGTGAAACTTTTTCTAGTTTAGTGATTAAAAGGAGCATCAATGGAGACAGTCTAAATTTTGTATAGTGCCTGCCACTAAGCAAATTTGTTTAACTGTAAATTCCGTAGTGCATAAATGCTACATAGTGAACCTTTTCCTGGCAACAATTTGGAGCTCAATAATAGTGTGTAAATGTGTTAAATTTCATTTGAAGTCAAACTTTTTCAAGAGACACATCTGATAGCCTAATTCATTTCAATGTGATAAAATAATCATTAAGAAAAAAATGGTGTTCAAGCTGTAAGAAAAAACATTAGTTGATGCATTTTCTCAGAAGTGAAATTATGACTACTAGAATAATAAGATTCGTCAACACTTCTCATGTTGCCATCAAATTTTTTCTATTGACATCTTCATTATGCATGTATTTGGCATAAAGATGGTGGAGTAACTAAATTTTCTACGAAACACAAATTAAGCTTCAATTGAGTACTTTTAAAACCATCATTGATTATTTCTGCCATAATCATCAATGATTTGTTCCATTATTAAGTTTGTTGTTCTAGACTTGCACTGTGACTTGTTGTAGGTTATGGTTCATTTTGCGCCGATTTAGAATCAAGAGTTGGACCCTTGCTAAATCAGGGTCGGCAACACTGGCATTAGTGGGTAAAATACAAAAATTTAAGATAATATTACCTTATATTACTTGTAATTTTTTTTAAAATCAGGGGATGCACTTGCACACCTTATAATAATGTAAGTCTGCCACTGATGTTATGTTATGGTGAGTTTTATTATATTTATTTATGGCTGTGTATACTTTTTCAGCTTGTTCATGAAGAGAAGATAAAATCTGTCATGACTCATGAGGTTGAATTGCATCGGTGGTGGACAATTAAATTATTTGATGATCAGAAATATATATGCTGAAGTGAAGGCCAAGAGAAACTGAAAAGGGACCAGTGCTCTTGCTTTAGGTTTATGGAAACATTTAACCCCTTTGTTACTACTAGCAGAATTAAACTTGGTTACTTGTTTATTACTCCCTCCGGAATGAAATATAACAAAAAAAGTACATGTATCTAGTCTAAATTTGGACTAGATTCATGTACTTTTTTTCATATATTTCATTCCGGAGGGAGTATGTGAATAAAGTTTTTGTTTAGTTCCTTCTTCCCAGATTATGCAATGTTTTTTAAAGTAAATTGAAAAGATCCCTTTCTCTCATAGCTGTTTGTTTGTGATGCACTCCCTCTGGTCTATATTATAAGAGACAAATAAGTCAAATTTTTTGGTCCAAAATGTAAGAAACAAGTATCAATTTTTACATACTTTAAATGTTAATTTCCAATTATACCTTTATTTAAGTTAGTGGAATTTGTGTGAATTAAGTGTCATTAATTATCAACCACTATTTATGAAAGGAGTATATTTGGAAAAAAGTTATTTAGGAGTATTAATTAGAATTGGCTAATTTCAAAACATTTCCTTGATCTGTATGAATTAAGGTTTTATCTCTTATAATATAGTCAAGAGGGATAAGGACATTTATGGGTTTTGACCATTTGAAATTGATTTTGTTTGTTATGGTGGGACAGGGATTGTGCTTTATCACGCTAGCATCTTGGACCTACACATGTTTATTATTGTTTGGCTGCAATGAGTATATTGCTATAAAATGTTGTAGCTGAGGTTTTTTTTTTTTTCAAATGTAGCTGAGCCTTTTAAAAGTTCAATTTGAATTTTGAAGTCAACTCTGGAAATCATAATTGAGGGTAGTAGTATGTCGTTTTATTTAAATTGAAGAATCTGTGGTTGTTACTTAATGTCGGCAAAATTATTGTCCTCGTATGTTGAGGAAGTATATTATCTATCCCATTATTGTCGGATTAAGCATAGGTGTTGGCTTGGCAGGTTTGGACTTAATGCTTGTTTTGAATTTTAAATTAGAGAAAATTACACTACTCTCACCCAAAGATGCTTAAATTACACATAAATATTAAAGAGAATTACACTTCTCTTGAAAGATGTTTGAAATACATTTTCTTCTCGTGTTAAAATCTAAACACTCCTCTATTGAGAAGCAAATATGTATTATGTTTTAGTCTATTTATAGAATTGAACTTCTTATGCATGTTTTTTTTATCTATTTTTGATTTACAATATCATTAATATATAGTTTTAGACCTTATTATCAACTATGGAACAATAAAAGATAAAATAAAAATCTTGGGCAAATTATAAAAACTGATAAAAGAACTATTTAAAATTGAATTTTATCTTTTAAGTCATAAAATTTACAATAAAGTGTTTAAAATTAATTATCGTTACATTAAAAGTTATAGAAAGGGGATCTTAAATGATAGCCAAGGACGGATCTATGCATTGTAAATTGGGGCATTTGATCCCACTAACTTATTTATTTATTTTTACTAATTATTGAATAATTTTATTTTTGACCCCACTAAAAATTAAGTGTCTACCCCGCTAAAGAGGAAAAAAAATAGAAATTGAGTTACCTACTTTTAAGTGTTGCCCCACGTTTACTCATTTTTTAAGAGAAAATATTAGAAATCTTGTTTATTCCATTTTATTTTTGTCTCTCTATTTCTGCTTCTCAAAATACTCTTTGGTGTCTACACTGTTTCATTCTCAAAATCTATCAATCCAAATACTCCGCAAGAACTCTCTCAACTTCATATTTTGTTACTGGTACATTTCATTTCATATATTCTTTATTTCATTTTTAATCTTTTATTTTTTGGGTTCTATTTACAACTCTCTCAAATAAGTTTCTTTTGCACCATGTTTCATATATGTGCACCATGTGTTTGATCATTTGCCTAAGTGAGTTAATATAGGGTTACTCATTGGAGTTAGCTTTGATTTTGCCAGTGGCAACGACAACAGTTGAAAGGAATTTCTCTGCAATGAAGAATCAAATGTTCAACCTTATGGGAGATGAATTGTTGAATAATTGTTTGGTAACATACATAGAGAAATATTTTTTTGATAGTGTTGAAAATTAAAAATCGTACAACAATTTCAAAATATGATGACACGTAAAAATCAATTATAATTCGTAGATGTTGAGGTGTTTTCAATTTTTTGGGTATATAATGCTATAGTTTTTGTAATCTCCAATTTTTTATTTAATGATAATGATATTATTGTTTTATTGATTATGCATTGATGTATTTTTTTATATAAGCATTTATAATTTTGCCCCCACTTATCGAATTTCCTGGATCCGTCCCTGATGATGGCTAAAATTATTTGCTACCATTGGAATATTTGTTTATGTCAAAATGAATTAAAGTGTAATACATATTAACTTTTTAAAGAAGGAGAGTATAATTCAAACTTCTCTTAGGGGAGTATATTTTACTTCTCAAGAGAGGAGTGTAGATTTTAACATAGAAGGTGAGAAAAGTGTAATTTAAGCTTCTCTCATAGAGAGGGGTATAATTTACCCTTTAAATTATTTAAACCTTGTAATACTAATTAACCCACTCCTAGGTTACCGTTTTAAATATGAAAAAGCCAAGATTGTTGCTAGTCAATAATTTGAATAATATTAGATATATATTAAAGGTGATTATTGATGTGTGTCAAAATGTTACATATTTGTAATAATACTGTTTAGTATTGAGAGTGGAGCTTCAATACCTCGAATAGCTGTGGAAATACGCAAGGACAAAGTGATTTGTGGTCCTCCTGTTAGGTATTATTCGATTGTTATAAATCCATATATTTTTATTTGATAATCGGGTTTTGTTTAGTGCACAAATGTGGTAGCTTTAGGACTAATACCACCTCACCACACCTAAACACATGCATGCGAGGCTTCGTGATTATTTATGCGATGCTTTTTATGTACCAGATTAGATTCCTTCTCTTTTGCTCATTATGTATCCCTTAATCAAACACGCTTCCTTAACACCTGACACAAGGTACTAACTTGTTTTCGTTAATGATTAAACAAATATATATAGTACGATGTAACCAACGTTTTAACCTAGAAAATGTGATTCAATATTTATTGATGATTTGATGGCACTTCTGCCTAGGAATGATGACTAATATGTACTTTTTTGTGTTTATTGATAAAGCTTTTAAGAATGATCCTAATTAAAAACATAATTAGCCTCCGTTTGATCTAGATTATAATAGAATTGATTCGGAAAAATTAATTTAAAAAGAATTAATTTTAAAAAAATTGAGTATAAAAAATTGATTTGTGTTTGGTATTGTTATTTTAAAGTGGATTAAAAAGAATTGATTTCGTTTAGATGATAAAAGTATAATCACTTTTAATAGGTAAATATAAAGAATTTTGTGGGTTCTACACTAAGAATTGATTTTATTCAACGCAAAAACTATGAATTTTTTGCTTCTATCAGAATCAATTCTACCTACCCTAGAATCAATTTTATTCACTAAAATTTTATCATCCAAACACAAGAATAGTAATTTTTAATTATATCGGCCTTGTTTTTCTCCCGAAATTGATTCTAGGCTGTGCAGAATCTAACACAAACATGCACTTAACAGTTTACCAAAAAACAAAAAAAAGACATACATAATAGAAAGGCTCTTCTTTATAAGTGACCCTACCATAGATCATGTGAGGTTACTGTGAGTTCGTGTGCTTCGTAAAATGATTCTTGATAATGGATGATTAATTGATCTCGGGTATCTTGCATTGAAGCGAGCTGTTTCTATGTGATACTGTACATAGTAATCTTTCTTGCGATTAAATTTAGTTTTGATAATAGGTGCTTTTAGAATAGAAGTTCCACAAAAAAAAAAAGATTTATATATCAAATGGTTTTAAAAAAACAATACATATTAAAGTTTCCTATGGACTTTTACATGACAAGCATATAACGTTTTGGTTATATCATCCTTCTTTATTGTAAAAATTCATGTTCATTCAGTAAGGATAATGTAACAAAATATGTATAAAACCCTAATTTTATTAAATAAAAATACTAGCATTAATTGATCGATACAGATTATCTCATGAAATAAGTGTATGTAGTTATTGTGTTAACAAATTCTTTCACTCGAAAGCTTCTT